>LKNJ01003697.1:0-40952 GCA_002120245.1 Maccullochella peelii | reverse complement strand
ACGTGATTAATCATGATTAATCACAGCCTATTATTGTGATTAACTCGATAAAATTTTTTAATCAATTGACACCACTAAAATAAATATGAAAATAAAAGCAACAGCAGTCTAATTTTAAATCATAACAAGTCGCTTCATATACCTAGAATAATTGAATAATTAATATGCAAAGTCAGTAGTAACTGCAGAAAAATAATCTGAGTTAATTGCGCTCTGCAGATGGAAGTATGAGTGTCAGGCTAAAGGAGTTTAACAATTAACTATTTATGCGTTGTTGGTTTTTTTTTTCCTAGGATCTTACGACCACACACTGAAACTGTTTGATGCCAGAGTGGATAAGAGTGTGATGACCATGGACCACGGCCAGCCAGTGGAAAGTTTGCTTCTCTATCCTTCAGAGGGACTCCTCGTCTCTGCAGGTAGCCAGCAGTACCATGTTCAGTCAGCGCATCCAGAAAGTGTGCCAACTTGTTGTTGGACCAAACACAAATTCTGTTAACAGTGTTTAATGATTAGAATTTAATGGAGAGTCCCTCAGGTTGGAACGGGTTGTTGTGCGGGATATCACAAAAGTAGGAAATGTTCAAAATTGGATGTGCTGGGCAATGACAAACAAGGAAGACAACAACATTTAGGTCCTATATGCTTGGTTGTGACTCCAGTCGGGACATAAAATAACCTAAAATTGTTTTTTGCAAATGAATGCACTCATACACAAACACTACATTATATTTACTGATGCTTATCCAGGACATTAAAACAATTCTCTCTATCCCCCTTAGGGGGGCGCTATGTGAAAGTGTGGGATCTGCTGAAAGGAGGCCAGCCTCTGGTGTCACTGAAGAACCATCACAAAACTGTCACCTCTTTGTATCTCAGCACCAACGGACAGAGACTGCTGTCGGCTTCTCTGGACAGGTACGGGGACAGGTGTATGTACAGTAGTAGACAAAGAAAAATGCTCTTAACTGTGAAAATCAGAGGCCACTCAATCTGGTATGACAGTTGCATACTTATTTCATAAGTAATTTTTATATGAACCTAATCTAATGCAGAGCCTCTGTTTGTCTTTCAGGCATGTAAAGGTGTACAACACAACCAACTATAAAGTGGTCCACAACTTTGACTACGCTGCCTCCATCCTCAGTCTGGCTATGGCTGTAAGAAATTACATTCAACCCATCATCATGTTTTATTATTCGTTTTTTAAGTTAGAAGATGAATTAAGTGTACAAAGGTGCATTTAAATAAGTGAAAGCAAAATGTACGAAAATAACCATCTAGGTGACTACAGTCACCCAAGATGGGAACCGCCTTGTTTGAAAAACCCTCAATACAGAGAGATGAAAATGTGCTTGTATCTGAGGTGCACCCTCAGAAGGAGCCGTGATTTGAGAGACCGGCTCTGAGACTGCAAAGTGATAGATTTAGTTTCTGCAGCAGCCAACAGAAATATCTAGTGTTGCCAGAGATTTAAATCGAAAGGAGATGTAACAGTACATCCTCTGCTGTTGGTGTTGGCTGGAGGGTGTAGGGTTTCTGGAACACTGCAACCTCAGAGAGTGAACTGACAAGGCATTTTTTACTTTGGGCTTTCAGTGCTTTTGGATTTTCCCTTTCAATCATCACCACGAGCTTTGATTTATTAGAAATATGCACTCCAAAAGAGAAATGCTGTTCCAGCTATAGCCATGGTCTATAAAAAAATACCCACTGTGTGTTTTTAAGATAAATATTAATATATTTTATACCATATTATTACATCAGTCATATCACAGCATTAAATGGTTTTCTTTGGGCCTGCTCACTGCTCCTCATAGAGCCTGAATTCTTGACAGTATAACCATGAATACGTCTTTCTCTTCAGCCGGATGATGAGTCCATTGTCGTGGGTATGACCAACGGTGTTCTGAGTATCAAACACAGGAAAAGCCTTGAAGAGTCGAAGGAAATCTCTGGCCAACAGAGGCGCCGACCGTCATATCGTGTTTTTGTGAAGGGGAAGAACTACGTCCCTAAACAGGTAAGTTTACATTTAGTAACATGTAGTAGCTGAGGTCATGATGTGGTCTGTTGAGTGATTATTCCCCAAGAGATACACTGACTGAATTCTACAAAACATTAATGATTACTTTCTTGGTTCTCACATCTTTTTCTCAGGATGATTATCTCGTCAGTAAGCCAGTGAAACAGCATTTGGCCAAATACGACAAGCAGCTCAAGAAGTTTAATGTATCGAAGGCTTTGGATACAGCTCTGGAGGTATACTTTTCATGTATTTTAAACATTAGCAACAAGGTTAAATCAGTTCGTATCATTTTTCTTGAGGTTCCTTCTCATTTTAAAGTTATCCTTTTTTTTCAACTTGCAATATAAAGCAGTGACACATGCTGCTTTCCTGTTGCTGAGCTGTACAAAGTGAAATGGCTATCCTCGATATTGGAAGCTGAACAGCATCCTTCATGCACAAAAACATTTCAAAAAGGTGGTAGTATAATTTTACTTTTAATATACAAGTGCATAAAATTTTATTCATAGACATGGACAAGACTGAGAAAGCCAGAGATCACAGTTGCTGTTATAAAGGAGCTGGATCGAAGAGGAACATTGAAGAACGCTCTGGCAGGAAGGGATGAACAGGGACTCTCTCAGTTGCTCAACTTCCTCATAGGGTAAGACTCAGATAAAACTTCATTACCTAAGTAGACTTGACCAAGTGTTGACATAATGTTCTTTTCAATGCATTGAATTTGGTAGCTTGCAGTTGCACATCAAATCGTGGAGAAATATTTTGCCACATGAATACTTAAAACCTTTTTCCGTTTCTCCTCCAGGAACTTGGTTGATCCCAGGTTTGCTCCTGTCCTCGTAACAGCGGCTGATATGATCCTGAACATCTATCAGTCAGTAATCGGTCAGTCACCAGTCGTGGACCGACAGCTGCTGCGTCTGCAGGAGCTGCTGGAGAGAGAGATCGACTACCAGCAGGACCTCCTGGAGGTGCTGGGCATGTTGGACACAATGTTCGCCTCCTCGCTCCCTAGGAAGGAGGTGCCTTGCCCTGGCATCAGCAGGTCTAATGGCCTGGCTCAGGGAGAAGCAAGTACCTCAAGACCACAGCTTCAGGCAACCTGAGGCTTGTAGGGGGGAAAGACTGCTTTAGACTGGGTTAGAGTGCCTTTACAACTCTAAAACCTCTTTTTGAAACATCAGACACAAATTTCCTGACATGACAGGCTGCATGTCATAGACTTCACCAAACAGAAACATTTTGGTACAGGTTTTAAGAGACTGACAAACCCATGGTCTCACTCTTGTGTTTTAACTGAGCGTGACTGAAAAGACAACAGGCAACAAAGAGAACATGCATTTACTGTATGAAGAATCTCTTAATGTGTGAATGTAAAAGCGTTGCTTTTATTGGAAGTCTTGTAATTACTCTTCCAATTGTAAATGTGGTGTGTGTGTGTGTGTGTGTGTGTGTTTGAATGATTTCACCGTGAATGTCTGCTTTGTGTTTTCATAATATTTGACATTGACAAATGTTTTATAAGCAGATGAAAATAAATCTTTGTAATATTAAAACTGACTAAACATAATTGTGTTGAAATAATTTGTATAATCGCCTCAACTCAATGTGTTAAATTTCCCCTGATGATGATACAGATTTCAACATGTGGGTGTTATTGCCAGATTGATTCCACGGACCGTTCGTTTTATCGCCTTCCATTAGAGGTCGCTGTAACCTCAAAGAAACCGTTAACTTTCACATATAAGGAGGAATTTGCTTTTGACCAGACGGAAGACAGAAAGCAACAGTGACAGGGAGAAGGATGCTGTGTCAGTGGAGGCTGCAGCTCAGACTGGGAGCAGCAGCTACACCGACTCAACGCCATTTCTCAACTTGTAGCTTTAACACCGACACTTGAATTAGCAGTTAGCAAAAGGAGGATGAATCCGAGTTAGGCGCTTCTTTTAGCTAAATATAGGCGCACCTTCAGGTTTCTCCTGCCGGAGTTTTATCTCCTGTGAAGGTAGGTACATCAATAACGTTGACCCTTTTCTGCTAGCTGTTGACTTTTTTTCTCCGTGTCTGTTTTCTGTGATATTATTGACAGTTTGCTAATATGTCAACCCTGTTCGAATGGTAAAATATAGCCCTATAAAAAGCCTTAAATGGATTTTGCAGCTAAATAGGTCAACATTAAACTATGAGTTAAATTCATTTGAATCATTAAGAAAAAGCACACGTTTCTAAAGCTGTTGTGTTCGTGGTATTTAATAATAAATGTCCAATATACTGTCATTAACTGCGAGGAGCACTTTTTCTGTGTCATAAAGCTAGCACACTTTTTTGCAAAAATTCAAAGTTCTCTCATCTCGGTTTGTTCATGCTTTCATTCTTTGCTCACTGTAATATTTGGTGTATTATAATTATATATATAAATATAAATGCAAAAGATAATGTGTTTGCCACAGGAAACAATTTCTTGAAAAATGGTTGTTATGTTAAGACCTTGCTGTTGTGTCCAGTTTTGGAAGTGGCCACTGATAAAGAACAGCTTTGAACCCTGCAGCCCCGAAACTCAATCGTTTTCTTATTTAAGCACACACACACACACACACACACACACACACACATATACACCCATACATATACATATGCAGGATATGCAGGAGTAGACTACACACTGCCTGCATATCAGATTTTGGCATATTTGGTGTTCTGGTACTGTCTCTACACACCAAGGTAGAAAGTATAATCATTAAAATCATTATTCACATATTTGAGATCAAAAGATGGTCCTGTCTCATCAGAGACACCCTGCTTGGCACAGAGGTTTGATAATCTCTTCAGGATCAGAGGAGCAGGCAGAATAACCAAAATAATGTCACATGGCCACGCGGAGTGTGAGTTTTCCCTTTTTTCATTTTTGGCTCTCAAATGTCCGTTTAATGTCCGTCTTTGCCTGCAGTTGCTGTGCAGATGGAGCTGAGCAGGAGAAAAGTGCCTCTGTATGTGAGTATGCGCTCCAGTTTGTAGTCAAGTTTGAGACCAGCTCCTCCAATTAATCTTAAGTTATCCCTCTGGAAAATATCTGCAAATTGAGTTCGGAATGCAGTGAGAGATGAGCAACCTCACTTATAAAAACTGAAAGTCTGTGGCAGAGGCTTTGTGCTCGTGACCAAACCATTATGTTCAATGAAAATGCATGCAAAGGATACAACTGTTTTCTGTTCATGCATCAAGACAGTAAATGTTATTCGTCAAATTCACTAAATGTACTGTATGTAACTAGACCATGATGACAGGAGAGGAGACTGATGTTTTCGACCTAGACAGGGACTTTATTGGTCTTTGAATGAAACACTTCTGGGTTTTGCTGTTGGATTATTTGAGCACTGAATCATAGTTTCTCAAGAAAAAAATAACCTTATCCATCAGCACAACACTGAGAATAGCAGCCTGGCATGTGTATATAACTAGCAAATCAGTAACTCTGTGATTCATTCACAGTGATGTTTTTTATTTGTATTTAACTTACTCAGAGTTGGAAAGGAACTTGTATTTGCTGTCTGTTTGATTTGCGATGTGATGTCTCTGGTCGTGTTAAACCTTTGAATGGATCTGTTGTCTGTGAGTTTAAGCTGTAGTCAAACAGGGAAGGTCAAATATTTTTTTATTGGTTTCAGTTTGAGATCTTAACAATGTACGCAAACATTAATGAGAACTAATACTTCTCTGAAGATCAAAGTGGGAATACATCGCTCACACTGTATTTAGTCAAATGAATCCTTGTTAATTTGCCTTATTTGTAATGCTGTTTTCCTTTTACTCAAGGAAACTCACTTAAAGGTTACCAAACTTTTAATGTGGACGCACCATCTTGCCCATTTTCATGTATTGAAACATGTACTCCTCAGATTCTGTGCTGCTTTCTATAGAAGCCCGCAAATTAATGAATTAATACATTTTTGCGACAACTCAATTTCACTCTTTGAATAAGATGCTCACATTGACAATGGTAACATGCTGATGTTTAGCAGGTAATGTCTACCATGTTCATCATCTTAGCCTGTTAGCATGCTAGCATTTGCTAATTGGCACTAATGCGTAGAGTACCGCTGAGGTTAACAGGAATGCCATTCATTTTGCAGGTATTTGGACACATTAAAATAAATTTTGGCCTGCTGGTGGCGCTTGAAGAAATGTTAAAGGATCACCAGTTATTATGGTTCATCCTGAGGGGGGCATGAATGTATGTACCAACTTTCATGGCAATCCATCCAATAGGTGTTAAGAGGGGGGACGCTAGGGGAAAATTTAGCGATTCACCAGCAACATTAGGGTTCATCCTCTGTATACATGTGCACACATCCACACGAGAGTTTATGGGCATCTGTTCCAAGGTGGAGGACAAAGCACTAACAGTAGCATATTCCTAGACTGGCACACATCTTATCACTTAATGCAGCATCAACTTTTTTTAGTTTTAAAGTCTGTTCCTATCTATTCTTCCACTGCCTCTGGTAGTCGCCACTGTTATGTCCAGTATGTCATCTAGTGGCCACAGTGTCATTAGTGGTCAATCACAAAGAAGTGAGGAGTCTTAATGAGGACACAGGAGAAGCTGTGGAGACATTATAAAATTTGTGGTAATCCTGATGTTCTCTCTGTCAAAGATTAGACAACTAGGGATAAAGAAACGGATAAGCAAACCTGAAGGTGGGATTAAGTGAGACGGGAGAGACATGGAGGCAGGATTACTCAGTGTTTCTATGTGAGACAGCAAGAGAAGTAAAGAGAAAAGCCTCTCTGTTTTATAGCGTGAGAGATCCGGTCAGCTGTTGAGGTGATGTGAGGCTAATAGACTCTCATGAGAAAATGAGAACGAGACTACTTAAGAAAAAGTAGTTTCTTATACCATCTTATATCATCCAACATGATGTTCATTACATTTCAAGTTAAGCCTTATAATTTACATTTTTGCTGTACCTTCTTTCCTTCAACCTTTCTCCTCCACTCCTGCCTCAGTAGGTCGTTTGATATGTTTCCCAGAATAACTCAGACAGTATGTCTTGTGGCTGCATTGCTGTCTGGTCTATTGAGGCCACTGTAGGTGGACAAATTGATATCTTGTGCAATAGATTTCTTCCCCTAAAACTGTTGGGGGAAAGCAGCAGCTCTAAAAAGCAGGCTAGTGGCCCTGGAAGATGTTTTTTTTATTCTGAGGGATCGAAACTAAAAACGGATGCTTAGTCTTAGTGTAGTCTATTTAAGTTGTAAATGATCTGCCATCAAACTCAGTTACAGGTGCATTAGATATCTACACACTGCAGCCATTTATCCACAGTAAAAAAGTTCACAATCAGACAGCAGCATGTTTAAAGCTGCACTAATCAATATTTTTCCATTAACAATTAGATTACTGTGTGTAGTGTGAAAGGGGACGCTCATAGTGACAAACTCATAGATAATACTAAGCTTTTTAACCTCTGTAAGCAAACTGTTTTGGTTTTACAGCCTGCAGTTTTACCATTTGGGTTGTGTCCCCAGTGTCAACCCATTGTTTTCAACCAAAAAAAAAAAAGCTCTAATGGTAATCCCATGGTACACTACATTTCCAGCATCAAACAGCAGACTGGCAAATATAGCAACTAGCTGGTGAACTTACTGGAGCATTTAGCTGCTAAAGAGCCAGATATTTCCCTCAGGAGTTGGTAGAGACCAAAAACAGAGCTGAAAGAGAGTGGATATTGGACTTACATTTCTCAGGTGGACACAAACAGGACTCCAAATGAATGCTATTGCTGCTCTGTATCTACTGGATGTGTAATTAGGCAACTGTTGGCTAACATGTTTGCCATATCAACTTTAGAAGATGACAAATATGTCAGGCTTGTATTTAAAAAAGTGGGCAAAAACCAATTGATACTGCTTTAAATATTTACGGTGGATTTCTTCAATGGTCCAATATCCTAACAAGATCACCTCTTCTGTTGCATTGTTGGCATGACACAAAAGTGCAAAGGAAAAGTCTGACATGCTGTCAGTTTGTCTTTTTTTATACTTATACTGTGTTTTTCTTCTATATAAAAGGTTGTTTCTAAGCTAGTGTTGAGGTGTGCCATAGAGTATTTTGTTAAACTAAAATACCCCCATACGATACCCAGCCCTAGATAAATCAATGACCCAGAATCAGAACAGCTCAGCCTTGCTGTCTCAAGTGAGGATTTACAGTCTAGTGAGGCTGATATACAACATGTTGTCACACCCACATCTGACCTGGCACAAAGATTTTTTTAAAGGCTTCCAATCAGTCTACATATCAGTGTGACTGTTCGGCCCTATTTCACCTTCTTCTGCCTCAGATCAGAAGTCTACACTGTTCTGGCTTGTTGGGATCAGGGCAGGTCTTTGCAGTAGACAATAAGACATTCCTGTTTTTATTGAAGGGGGAATGTTTTATTGTACCCTCAAGAGGAATGCTGTCAGGGGATTTGGTGTACTTTACAGAAATGTAGAACACTGTATCAGAATGAGCCTGTATCTTTAGAAATATGTTTTTTTCTCTAGTATCTTCTTTATTTCCCCTCTCAACCTCTCTCACCTTTCTTTATCTCAGGGCCAGGCGAAGGTATTTGCATTGCTTGAGGGTTTGGACTCGTTGACAGAGGATGCAGAGGTCTACGTTGTTTTGGAAGGATCCACACTGGTCCATGTCACCAGGGCTCAGAGTGATGTCATGCTCTGCTTTATAGTGCCTGGTATGTGTATGTGTATGTCTGTGTGATGCGTATTTTTTTACTATATTATTGTATGTTTTCATGTCTTTTGGGGTAAGTTGCTATGTTTACATCAAAAATGGGGAATATATTTAAAAAAACATGTTCAGACATAAAACTGCACATCCTGACAATCCCAGGTTTTCCACTCCTGTCTGTGATATACTGAGGAACAGTATATCACTATTTGAATCTACACACACACACACACACAATGTACACACACAGTCTGTGACTTGAGGTCTGGAAGGGCGCAGAATCTTATCAGCTTCCTCTCAGGAGGGAAACAGTTCCATAAACAATATGTCAACATTACTGAACCTCTGTGTAGGACACAGACAACAGGCAATCCTGCAGGCTTGTGCACTCTCTACAATAGCTGGACTATTTCAACCAGGTTCTCCATCACAAAAGGAAAGAAATGCCTTTATTAGCATACAAAATAAAAATCTGAGAACATTTTCAGGCATTTTTTATGGCTATGGGCTGAAATGTATAAGGCATTTTTTAAGGACCATACCCATGGTTTTGTACTTTTTGCTTGTTATGTATTAACTGTGTATAATTTTAATTATTTTCATTCATATCATATTTTTAGATTTTTTTATACCTGGGCGGCCATCAATTTAAGTTAATTTTATTACAGTTTGAAACCGACTTGTAACTTGTTGGAGATAGGTAATCAATCAGTGTGGACATTTTGTCTGCTGTATATTTGTTGCATCAGAAGGCAGTTGCAGGCAGTGCCTGATCATATCAATATCAGTTAGGAAGAAAATTAGAGAGAAAGAAGGCTACATGGATCTCATCCTGTATATAACAGCTCTTTTTCAAATAAAGAGATTTAAATCTGTCTGGAGTAAAGTCTGGCTTTTTCTGTTTTGTGTCTCTCTTTAGGACATAACCTGGCTGAGGTTGTCTCTGTCCAGGCCTACCTGTGCTCTGAAACCACACCCCTCACCTGGGTGGGCGGAGCTTCATTGGAGTATGTCCAAGATGACGCTCAGGTAGGGAAGATGCTCAAATATGATCCTTTTTTTGCATCCCTGTGGTAAAAAGGACCTGCCTGTACACAGATTCTTCATGCTGTGCAAACAATATCCATCGTACCAAGACAATGAATGTAATATGTAGTTAAAAAAAATAGTGTTTGCTAAAAAGATGAAATGTTATCACTGTTACATTATTAGCGTGAAGTGAATCACTCACCTCAAGTCATAAAATTCTCCAAACATTACAATGAAGACGTTCAGAGACGAGACGAATCATCTCACCTCAGTTGCATAGCGATAGTTTTGACATAGATTTTTTTTTCATTGCACACCAGCTATCAGAGATCTCGTATTCATGACTGCTTCATTCTCAGGACCTGGCAGAGCACCTCGTAATCCATGGACATTGTCTGACCTCCACGGATCACAAGGAGCTGAGCAGCCTCTTCAACCTGGGCCAGGAGAGCTCTCGCTGGGCTGTGGATCGCCGCATTGCTCTAGCCATGGCCAACCTGGATATCCCCCAAAACTGGAATGTACTGGGGAGCCACAGTGGATACGGTGAGAGCAGGATTATTTTATCTAGCTGAACGGACATTCCTGCACATATATGTTGATCAAAAGCACATTGTATTTGTTTTTTATTATATAACGATGTCTATAAAATTCAAAAATGTTGAAAACAGAACACATTAGATGGATAGTAGATAAATAAATGAAACTTTGCTGTGCAAATTGACAGATGAGGAAAGTTAAAGATTGTTTTAATTAGATGAAATTGGTTTAAAGACACAGGTTGGTCTAAAGAGGGATTTACTATATTTTATCATTTACATGTCAGCTCACGAGCAAAAATTCTTGAGGGCAGTTTGTGAGCAGAGATACAGTCGACAGGTTTTGTCATAACCTCATCTCTCAGCATCGCGCTGGAAACTTGGAGCCAGTGCTGTCCAAGGAAGATGAACTCTTTAACTCTGCTCCTCTCCACCCACCTTCTTCTCTGCCGTCATTCCCATTTTCCATGCTCACTGGGCTGAAATCGGAAGTGAACATGGTCACATGTGTGCTTCTGTTGAATTCATCAAAGCCAATTAAGCAGCATGTAATGTGGTTAATAGAGCCTTTCCATCTGGAAGTAGCCCTAGGCAGAGCTCAATAAATCTGAGGGCAAGTGTGTTTGTGTGTGTGTGTGTGTGTGTGTGTGTGTGTGTGTGTGTGTGTGTGTGTGTGTGTGTGTGTGTGGCTTGTGTGTGTGCTGACCACCATGTTTACTAGATGCCACCATCTGTTTGTATGATCTGAGTGTTTTTGTAGGGCCACCTACATAAATAACAAACTAGATTTAGCGTTAATATAGTTATGGCAGTCTGTTTCATCGCAGCGTCTCCCTCTAAATGTCTACAGTTAATTCGATAACATTGCTCATGACATCACTCTATTGCCAATGCTGTATGCCAATTTTAACTTTCTTTTAGTGGTAACATTTGCTTATGGTGCATTCTGCATTTTTTAAAGGCACTGGAAAAACTTAAATCCTGATGCCACAAAATCAAGAGAGCTTGGAATTATTATGTTCTCTCTGGACTGAGTGCAGCTCTGAGAAATGTATCAAAATGTTGACATACAGCTGGCAAAAGTGGCAAAAGTGTTATATTACTAAACAAGGCCTGCACCCTGTTGGGTTTGGATACAGAATATTCTTGGACAAAATAGAAAAACAGAATTTTAAGAACCGAAGTGGAGTAAATCTGGGTTTAGTTTGACCACTTCCTGTCGGTTTGTTTGTTGACTATAAAGTAACCTCAATTTGAATAGAAAACACAATGAATCTCTTTTAAAAGTAAATTAAAGTATTTCTTGCACAAGTTTTGATTGCCCTACAGTATGTGGGTGAAAGGGGCTTTTATCTCCTATCATCGTTATGTTTCCTAACACTTTCTACTACCTAATATAATACAAAGGCAAATGGGACAGAGACATAATCTTAAAAATAAATAAAATAAAATGACTTTCAGTGTAGTTTATATTGGAAAGATCCCACATCAATCCCAATATGTAAAATTGCATCCTTTGCAGTAAAATTGCCCTCTGCAGCAAATATTGATTGTGATGAATGGTAGCAATATCCTATTAAAAGTCCTTCAGTCAGTGTTAGTTAGACTGTATGACCAGTGTTTCTCTTTGCTAGTGTATTTTCCTTGTGATTCACTAGGACTTTTGACTCCTTTCCTCTTGCCACATTTTTGCTGTGTGTGACTGATGCACAATCAATTCAGACAGCATCTGTCTGGCCTCTTTGTGCCTCTGTAAGTTGCCACATGTTGCCTTGAAAACTCAAAAATGGTGACTGTCAGACCTTTAGGAAAACTGCCTATTATTATTCAAGTTAATGTGACTCACTTATGCAGTTGCCTTTATAATTGTGACGTATTTTATTCAAAGTCTGAAAAGATATTTGATTAACAGTCAAAACAAAAAAGAAATATTATAATTTTCACTAAATCGGTATAGACTACAGAGCTTGTATTGTACAGCATTGTAAGGTGTTTCTATTATTTCGTCAGTTCAGTGGGAGTTACTTTGATGATGATTTTTGGTCAATTTTCCCTTGACCAGGCTGAAATGTGCTGACCTTCTGTCTTTTTTCCCTTTTTTTAATAATAATATGTTAAGCCTAAACAAATGTTCAGAGATGAAAGTATTTTAAGATTATAGGGAATTTATTCTGGGGTTTTTTGTGTAGTTTTTTTTTTTTTTTACAAATTACAACAGTACATTTCCAAGCTTACCAGTTGCTTGCCTGTAGCTGATTTGATGCAGGTCAGTTACCTGGATACAGATCTTGTTGGACTGCATTGAGTGGCAGGCACAGGAATAAGAAGCTGTCACCACATTGTTGAAAAGCTTTTATTGCCTTAAAGTGGGTCAGTGGAACAGAGGGATCCAGTGCTGTGCAAAGGAAGAAATCAATCATGACATTTAGGTTAATTATCTTGAGGAGGTGGTTATCAAGACGACATTCTTGACATGTTAGTTTCCTTCTATTTTTGTCACGCCACTGGCTTATTTTTTTTTCATTTCACAGTTAATCTCACCTCCCTCTTCCTTTCAGCCGCTGTCTTAAATCCCACTGAATACTTTTATCTCTGCAGAGTTATATTTTTTATGTTATTTTATTTCTTCCCTCATCTCCAGAGCACAGTCTCAGGGAGTCTCCCCTCCACCTGGCCGTGCGATGGGGTCTGTATCGACTGGCAGAGCTGCTGCTTTGTCAGCCGGGGGGTCTGATGGCTGTCAGTCTGCCAAATGAAGAGGGAGTTACACCACTGCAGCTGGCACAGACAGCAGGCAACACCGAGCTCCTGGAGCTGCTCACACAGTAAGATTATCAGCACTGCAGGAAGGGGACACTGACAAATGAATCCCTGTTTTGCTGTAACATTATGCGTTCAGTGCACAGCTTTCCCACACACAACAGGGAAAGCTTTCCTTCAAATGTAGGAACAACCCAGTTTTACACTAGCTATTAGCCCATCCATTAGCTTATAATTTTTTGAGGGTCGAAGGGGGCCGGAGCCAATCCCAGCTGACTTTGGGAGAGAGGTGGGGTACACCCTGGACAGGCTGCCAGTCAATCACAGAGCTGACACATAGAAACAGACAACCATTCACGCTCACATTCACACCTGCGGGCAATTTAGAGTGGCCAATTAACCTAACCTGCGTGTCTTTGGACTGTGGGAGGAACTGGGAGCACCTGGAGAAAACCCATGCAGACAGGAAGAACATGCAAACTCCACACAAAAAGGCCCAGAACCTTCTTCTCTTAGGCGACAGCGCTAACTACTGCACCACTGTGCCTCCCAGCTATTACTCCAAATAACTTGTATTCTTTTGATTTCTAAAAAACTGTAAATATACCAGTTGCCATACATTTCATGAACATATAAAATGCTTAACACCTGTTATTGCCTGTCAAACTCTGGAATGTTTTGTGCTCAATCAGGATCTATAAATCTTTAGCACAGCTTTAAAGGTCTGTTTACTTGGCCTGAAAAACCAGAAGGATCATCATCTGCACTCAGTGACAGTGCTTTTAGAGATTAGTTTATATATTCTAATGGCTTTGAAAGTCTTTCTATCCACAATTTTAATGATAAAACAGTATTCTCTGAGAATATACATTTTTTTGTGTTTAAACTAACCCACCTGTTGTGCTGCAGCCCACCCAACCCTCTAGCCACACCTCCAGCAGGTCTGTCCCAGGTGTGGGCAGACCGGTCCCGATTGCTGAGGTTCTGTCATGATACAGGGAACCTGACTCTGACTGTCCGACAAAACCTGAGGTGGAGCTCAGAGGAGAGCCGGCATGCTGACATCATGCTTCTCAGAGACCGGCTCAGAGATGCGGACTTCCTCGGAGAGGTGAGTTTGAGTTATCAGTGTTGTCTGATGTGTGTAAAGGTATGTAAACAGGATTAAAACAGAACAACATTGTCAGTTATGATCAGATATGCAAATAAACCTGGAATTTTTATAGTCAGAATGACTGATTGGGCCTTTCTGTAGCACCTTGCACATAAACATAAAGAATTCTAAACTGCAACTAATGTACATGAAAGTACCATCAAAATAAAACCAGTTGGAAATTGTGTAATTTCACATGTGAAGTAAGCATGGAGTCAGAATCAGTCCATCCATATATATTCAGTCTATATATTTTAGTTTGCTGCATCCTCTTACTTACACATTACCTTTCCTCCCACAGATCAAAGCACTAAGGAGGGAACGTGTAGAGACCATCTTAGGGAAGGAAGAACTGGTGGATGATCCTACAGAGAAAGGTATCATACCCTTCCTAATCTGTCTGCTTTGTGGGATTTGAGAGGCCTGGTTAATCTAAACCGTCCAGTCTTAACTATTCTCTTTTATGTTGCAATGGTCTGCCATTTTTTGTTCTAGTGGTTTATGAGGCTAGATACTGTGGCTTGAATCAGGCTAGACATTGTCTGCCCTCCTGTGGGGTTTTGAGGTATTGCAAGTCTGTGGAAAAAAAAATGAAGGTAGGGAAAAGAGATGAACTAAAAGATTCCTGTGGAGGAATCAGGCTGTTGCAAATATGCATCAAAGAGAATTCTAGTATCTTGTGTGAATTTGATTGACACTACAGTTAAAGAAGGTTATATGATCAAAAGCGACCAAATATTTCATTCATAGAGCGGTTTAATTTGACATGCATGAATCCCTGCTTTAACATAGTGTGCAAAATAGCAGAGCAACCAAGCTATATGTTGTAAAACTAGTGCTGAAACTATTAGTAAGATAATTACTTCATCAATTAGTTGATTGACAGGAAATTAATCAGCAATTTTAATTTTGCTCAAGGCATTTATCAGGCAAAAATGGGAAATATTTGCTGATTCTAGCTTCTCAAATGCGTGCTTTTTTGTTTTTTCTGTTTTACAATTTTGCAAACAAAAAAATTAAATAATCCTCAACAGATTACCAACTAGGCAAAATGGGCAACTGTCCTGGGGTATCAGACCCTTATGGGACCTGCAAGTTCAATGTGTGGCAATTACTTTGTGGTAAATGTAATAATTGCTAATTTGCTGTAATGTTGTTTGCAACATTGAGGATATTGTTTAAAGAAAATTCGTAAATGGGAACACAGAATGGAGAAAGCATTTCCGGAACCAGTGACTTCTTCCACAACTCTATACAGGTGCTGGGCAGTGGATTTTGTTGCCTTTGGACAGAGACAGGCTAGCTTTCCCCCCCCTGTTTTCAGTCTAAACTAAGCAGATTGCCTCCTGGCTGTAGAATCGATGATGAAAATAATCATAAATTCCGTAAATAAAAAATCCAGGATGAAATTTTGAAGGTCACAGTCTCTTTTACAAGATTGTTTCCCTCTGTCTCTCTGTTGCTCTGGAGCAACATCAGAGCCAGCTGGCATCACTGTATCAGACTTGAGTGAATGTGTTTTATGGTATCATGCTGAGACACAGAAAGACTTTTGTCAAAATAAGGTTGTTTGGTATTTTCCTATACTTTGTCTTCTCAGCCTTTGCTTTTTTGTTTTGCCTCCTCGCGTGTATTTTTTTGTCTCTGACTTTCTCTCTCAACCTTTATACCCTTTTATGAGTCGCTGCCACTTCCCTCTGCTATATTTCCTGCCTTTATATTTTTACGTGACCCCAGGCCTCATGTCAAACCACCCAAACACTAATTTCTGCATGTTGCTTCTTTGTTTCTGGTAAGCAATCATATACCGTGTCCTTTGATCTGGGATACCCATGGTAGTTAAACGAAAGGGATGGAGATCAAAGCCACACGGTAAAGATCTCCCCAGGTTATGAAAAGAAAAATAAGAATTTACATGGTACATACATCGTTAAATACTGACAAACATCTGTGCTTACTTGAGCCTCTTTTGAAGTTTAATGGCTGCTGTATGGCTGCGTCTGAGTATGTTTTCTCTTCTTTCAGCACTGTATTCTGATATCAATGGAGGAAACTCTGCTGTAGAAGAAAATGTGAGTATTTGATGCAAGGACAGTGAAGGATTTTCTCAGAATATTTCACATACACAGAGAGCTATGAAGTAATGGACAGAACATTTTACTCATATTGTAAATCTCCCCGGAACTTGAGATGAGTCAAATGTGAACATAAGTAACCTGTCACCCCATAACATTCCAGGCTAGTTTTGTGCCTCTATCAGGTGTTACTTAAAAAAATCCTGGATGTCTGATTTCAAATTTTAAAACTCTCAAAGCTCCATTCAAGCTTCATGAACATCTGCATCAGCCAGTGGCAAACTGCGGTCATGGCTTGAATAAGGCACCGACCGCCCCTCAATGCTCCACATTGTTTCACTCTTGTTGTCAAGGTGTTGGAGTTGGCACCTTGCACACGCCACTGAATAGCTGACTTTGTGAGCGGTCAAGTGTGTATTTCATGTTTCGAGAGGTGTGGCGTGTGCACATGATTCTGGTCATCCAATAGGACCTGTTTTATGAGATACAGATGGTTACCTAATTGATCTTTCTCTGTCACACACCTAGGCACTCACCAAACACTTGTGTTTTTCTACTTAGTTCTACTCTGTTTTTTGGGGGGGGGTTTTAGCTTTTGTGGTATGATTGTAGACCAATGAGAAAGTCTCACTGTGGAAATGTCTGTCCTATTTGGTGAAAGGTTCCCTGTTTCTTCACCCAGGACTATGAGGAGCCGCTGATGTTTTGCCTGAATGAGGAGGACGAAGAGGACGATCCATCTCAGTCTGACTCGGGTAAAGATTTTATTTTTAAAGTATCTTTAAACTTCCTTCCAAGCAAGGTTACTTTCTCAGAAGCCTGTTTTTAGAAATTATTTTAATTTTAGAGCTTGCGGTGCCTCAGCTGTAGATCATGTTTTGTGCAGACTGAAACTGATCATTGTTGTTATAGGTGGTGTTATATTCATAGGAAGTTATCCAAGCAACTTCCAATCATTAAGTGAGTCCAACTGCAGGAAACATTTCCTTTCCTGAACAGAACTTGGAACTCAACTCTAATCCTCGACTATGGTTGTCTGCCATCCCCACGGACTGTAGGATCACATTTCAGCCCCCTGGCTTGTCTTGCCCCCCTCTCTCTGGAGTTTTTGGAGTCTTGTCATTCTGTGTTTACACTGACTGTGGCATTGAGAAGAAATCTTTTTAATACGACACGCAGAGAACCAATCTTGAGTCATCATATTCCTGCCAGCAGTGACGGAGGAGCAGAAATGAATCCTAACTAGGTGGCTGAAGGTTCTGCTTCTGGATGGGAAGGGAAGGATTTGAGAGTGGGAACATCCTGTGGGTTAATAATTGGCTTGTACTGCTGCAGAGCAGACTGATGCCTCAGTGTAAGAATGCTGTGGTTACAAGCTGAGGCTTCAGGCTTTATAACACTTGGCACTGGACATCTGCAATCTTAACTTCCTGTGGCTGGTGTTGTTTTCCACGCTGTATGGTTTAGCCATTTTGCACTCTGTGTGCATATGTGTATTTGTGAATATACATATGTGTTTGTTGGCTGGTTGAGGACTTTTTCTGAGTAGTCTTTGAAGACCTCGATCACTCCCTTCAAACACTTTTTGTGGTTCGGACGAATAACATTGGTCACTTGAATCCTGTTTTCTCCAAGTTTCCCCTCAATGCCATGTTTGAATAAAAAAGAATAGCTCAGACTGAAAATTACTCAGGTTTTATACATGTAATTCTACCGGGATTGCAATGCTTATTTGACCTTTGAGGAATTTCAGTTCCTCATTAGACATTCCTAAACTGTCAGGCATTACAAGTGACCGGCAGGTTTTTTTTTTGGGGGGGGGTGTTTGGTTTTTGTTTTTTTTTTTAAACAAAGCAGTGAAGCATATAGTGGGATTCCAGTCTGTTTTTACCACATGCAATATGGCTGCTTGACTTGAGCTAATGCGTCATCAAATAGACAGACAGAACTCCTGTACATAGACCTTCGGCAAGGGATGAGGAATTTGGAGTGTAACTGTCATGTTCTCCCTGTCTTCTTGATGTCAGCTCTTTCCTCCCTCCAATTCATATTACTGTAACTTCATTGGCATGATCATAATGAAAAATAGTATTGCCACAGCAGGTTGTACAAGGTTTACAATGTAAATATAATAGTTCAAAAATTTTAAGAAACGCACACAAACAGACTCATGCACCCATGCCCCCCGGGTCCCATCCTCCCAGGTCAGCATTTTAATGTGAGTTTAGTGAACAAGCAGCAAAGGGCCACTTCATCCTGAGGAGCTCCACTCTTCAAGGAAGGAGGTCGATGTGTGTGTGTGTTTGTGTTTGAGAGGGAGAATGCGGTGGGGAAGAGTGCTCTGAAGGGGGCAAGGGGTATGGGGAAGTGAAAAAAAGGGGGTGTTTGTTGCTGAATAGGGGTTGCCAGGGCTTTGCTGAATGCAGTTTTCCAGCAGCTTGTTGAGATCCCCAGGGACAGGAGAGTGGAGGAGTGTGAGAATGGTGTGTGTGTGTGTGTGTGTGTGTGTGTGTGTAATGGGGGGGAAAAGAGAGTGAGCAAGAGAAAGGGATTTATGATATTGATAGTTTGGCAGGGTGACAAGAGACGGTGAGCACAACGTCAGGAACGCTAACAAGAGTCTCCGACCCCGGCTGAGGGATCTAATTGGAGAACGGAAAAAAGGATTAAACCTCACACAGACCCCACAAAGGCAGCATTAATGTGCACTAGTACAGTGCCAACACCCTGCATCACCCCTCCCCAAGCACACACACAGAAACTACTTTCTATAGTCTCAGTGTACCTCTGTTTCCCCCCTCTGATTATATTCTTCCTACAAAACCCTTCTCATGCCCTTTTTATCACATTCCGTCATTTATGTGCATTTATAAACCCATGTTGGGCCTCTTTCCAGAGTGCCATTGTCTGATTTGTCTCTTAAACCCCCTTCACCATCCCATTCTCTCAATTTTACCATCTCTCGCCAAACGTACTTGTGTCCTTACTGCTGCAAACTGAGCACTGTACTCCTGCAAGTTGGCAAGAGGAGGAAAAAGGGGGTGGGACGGCATGGAAGAAGAAAACAGCAGCGGGCTCTCACTGCTGTCTCCATGGTGAGGCTGCTGACCTGGCAGTCTGCTCCCCCCTCCACGCTCCAAACCCCTTTCCCCCGCAGCTTGGCTTTGACATGCTAAAATATAGAGAAAGAGACCGAGAGAATGGAGTGATCGAGAAGGACTCTCTTCAGACGTGGCATCAGGCATATTTGGGGTGAATGGCTTGTACCTTGGAGTGTGCAGCTCTGCAGTCTGGCATATCCCTGAGACAATCATGAACTCACAGGGTTAATGATTTCTCCCATGTCTGGGACCCACCTCCTGCACTTGTGTTTGTCTTCGCTTTAGGTTCTGAAGTCACTCCTATGTTTGACTTTGTCTCTTCTGTTTCTCTCCCTCCTTCAGTCACTCTTTCCGGCCGTCAATATACTCCTCCCCCTGCTCCTGTCAGCATGTATTGATCTCTCTCCCTCTCTCTCCGTACTGTGTATGGTAGATGCTTGACTGAGGAGGACAGAGAAAGACTTTTAGAGACCCAAAGGTTGGCCCGGATTTGAGAAGAGCAGTCAGAAAGACAGGAAACAGTGGTAGGTAGAGAGAAAAGTCAAGAACAGTAGAAGAGGGAGAGGACAAGGTTCTGTTCCGGCTCAGACAGTTGGTGCAGAGTTGTGGAGGGGGAAGGGGTGGATTTTAGGGGAAGGGGTGGATTTTAGGGGAAGGGGTGGATTTTAGGGGGAGGGGTGGCTGGGGGAGACAGAGGGGAACATGCTGGCTCACTCCTAAAGTGTCAAGAGTGTCTACAGCGGGACTCTGGAAAAAGGAGAGTGAACGCTGCAGCTAGTCCGCAGTCTGTTCAGCCGTTGGGAAATGGATGTAAACTGAGGCACTCTTCATTTATTTATCAAACACCTTGAGCTGGAGGAAGATTTTCTTGAAGACTGCAAATCATGGATTCTGACTCTGACTCTCCTTTCAACTACTCCTGGCCCTCTTTTCCTAAGATGAGGATGCGCAGGAAGATGAGCAAAAAAGGTAACACTGAGTGATACTGTGATTAATAGATGTGGAAATCTTTATTTATTTATAGAAGAATTGTCTCCCTCCTGTCCCATTGACAGTCATATCTTGGTTGTATGAGTAGCTATTAATGTTCACAAGGTCACTTTTAATTTCACAGTCAAATATTCTTGGGATAGAGTTATAGAGCGTTACTGATATGTTCATTTCTGCATTGTTTGACAGACATTAGATGCATGTGGATCAATGTCAGAAAGAAAGCAGTTAACTTGTACACACACAGACTATGCAGTTTTCCTTTTTCAGTTGCATCTCTTTTCTTATAGCTACATAATGTTACAGATTGCAAATGGAAGACTTTACAACAAAAATCCTCTCCTGCCAGACACGTCTCACCGTTCACTGTGGAACAACAATACAGTTAAAATTAGACTGTTCCCATTACACATTCTTATTCACAAGCCTCCTCAAGTCAGTCAGTGAGATAACTGCATGTTTGCTGGTGATGTAACCTGATATCTGACAGTATGTTGGAGAATGTCAGATGTCCACTCGAGGATGATTGAGTGGTTCGGGGGTTTCGACATCCTCAGGTCACACTGTTGTGCGCATGAATGAACCCCGCTGAGGAGTCATAGCCTCGTGTGACTGCTGGGGTCCATGAAGTGCAAAAGAGAGGCCCAATGCTTAATATGTGCCATATACCTATGCTCAGGCACCTGCAGTTGATAGTCATGATCAGTTTTTGTTTATGTGCCAAAGAAGTGTCATTGCAACTCAGTGTTCAGTGTTTATTGTCCATTTATGATAAATTGAACCAAAATTGAGTTAATCCTGGTGCTTAACCTTGGCACACAAGTTTGATGCTTCATCCATTAGTCATGGGAGAGCTGAGGTGAATGCTTAAAATAGTGCAAAATTAAACCAGAATGGTTAAACTGTTCATTGCTGGTGACTGTGTGTATTTGTTGGGAAGAGAGAGAGAGCGAGGGGGAGAGACACAGAGGAAGATCAAGTTACTGCCATGTCTGTGTCATGGCTCAACTCCAGTGGTCTTTTCCTCATTTTTCACCATAAACCTCTGAAGATTATCCATGTTATTGCTTCTAAATTGTGATTGACATCGGCACATTTTATAAACACTGCCTGGCTGTGCTATACAGCTGTAAAGAAGAAACAGCGGCTCTATATACACTTTTTAAACTGACCATATATTCTCTAAGTGGATTTAGATATTTTCAGAAGTGAAAACGGCTCTGGTGTAACAATGCACCTGCAAAGTGAAATGTGATTTCAGGTGTGTGGAGCCACAAGTTTATTTCTTCTTTTTAAAGGACTGATCGCCGTTCACTCTGGGTTTACCTCTTGCATCTTTCGGGCCGGGTGACGCGCTAAAATGTAAACACAACAGGAACGTGCAATGTGATGCTTGGACTGGGATGTTTGACCGCAGGTGTCATAACTCAGAGTGGGTTTGTGGATTTTGGTGGACAATTGTTTTAATGATTTAAACGGCCCTCCATGAAGACTGAAGTCAAATAATTACCTCTCCCCTTTTTATGAGGTAACAACACCCTCTGTTGTGCTTCTTTTAGACTCAGCTTGTTATTTTACTCTGCTCCTAATTTCTCCCAGTTCTCTCCAAAGTGACAATTGTTTAGCGTGGTGCTTAAAAAGCGACTTGCATCATAAAAGAAGGGATAGCATGGACAAAGAATCCCTTTATACTCATAATAAACAAGCCTAAGTGTTTACACTATTAACAATTATGGTTCTCTGTTTATCTTGAACTTTTTGTTTTGCCGTTTAAGCACACCAGTGGCTCCCAAAGAGAGCGAACCTTGAGAAAGAGCCCTTGTGACAGCCCTGGCACCCCCACTCCATCCTGCCTTCCTCGATCGCTCACTCCCAGGGGTGTGCATGGGTTGAAGGGTCACTCTCTGTGTTTAACTGCCCTGGTCTGGAAACCTGGCACTGACTGCTGTCTTTGTCTGAGTCTATGTAAAGCTCGAGCTCTCTCTTTTTCTCTCTCTATGCTGCTCTGGGCACTGCTACTGTATAGGGTTGACTCTCGCTCAGGGACATGCTCTGAATATCACATCACTCCAAATATACCATCTGTGAGCAAAATCCTATAGTAATATCCCCACACACTGCTCTGCATTCCTTTAAACCTTCTTTGAAATGGCAACCTGCGGACTCTCCGTCTCAGCACTAAAGACAGCTGCTCTGGCAGAAAGATTGATTTTGTGCAGCTCTAACTTGTTAGTAATATGAACTCCCTACTTCTCTGTTATTCCCCCCCAGTTAACTAATGTTAAACACAGATTGCAGCGCCTGACAGTAATGTTCACTGAGGCAGTGTTTATGGGTCAGAGGTGTGTGAATGATCGGGCCCGTGGCAGCCAGCTGTGGATCTGGACCTGGCCCAGAACCTTAACTATTAGCCCTGTCTGTCAAGTTCCTTAAGTGGGCTTATATGAAACAGTATCTGCTTTCAAACAGCGTTTTGACCCACATCCAGAACCTGACCCCCTCTCTGGATTTGATGTTTGACTAAAGCTAATCCTATAATACATAGTAGAAGGTCTAACGTGACTTTGTGCAGGTATTATGGATCTGGACTCAGGTTCATATACAATATAATGTTTTCATGTGGAACTAAGAGGATCCAGAAGTGTTTTAACAACAGAAAAATTGGTTTATATGGTGCCATTTTCTGCAGATTTCAGGCTGTAGTAACTAACTAACTAGTTCTGGGAGACATGATGCAGAGATACTTCAGAACTTGAGGATTGATGTAAGAGTGGGCTCTGTATATCCTGTAGTGGTTCAGCTTGAGTGTGTATCTTTACATTTGATGTGGATGGAACAGGAATCATCTGGTGTCCTCATCAATGTCTCCCTGTTGCCTCTCAGATTTATTGGACTCACTGCCTACAGGAAGCACAGCCAATTGTTGGTGTGATTTATTCTCTGCTACAAATGCTGGACTTCTCTTCTTCTACTCTGCGGTGCTGGCAGCTTGGAAACTATGGATAAACTATCATGGATAAACTATGGATTTGTTTTTTAAAGAGGACTGTTAAGTCTCGGTTTAATATCTGCCTGAGGAGTTTAGGTGGAAACAGCCGTGCCAAAGACATGTTTTTGCACCGCTGGCATTGTTCCAGGCATGGCTTGGCCAGCGTAAGGTGAGACTGTCATTAGGAACATAATAATATAACTGAGCTAATGAGGCTGCCTCTTCTGGTTAGTGGGACGAGTACTGCACTGTTACTAACGTTTGCTAATGTGGTTAGAAGTTCATTTTATTTTTTCTTTCTCCAGTGAATGCTTCGCAAACTGTGAAATCTTCTTTTCATTGCTGCACTTTACATGCTTAATGCTGTCATACATGTGAGCCGCTGAATTCAACCACAATCTATTGTATTTCTGTGTGCTTATTTAGAAGTCTGTAGATTTGTGTAGTTGGGGGGGTAAGTAATTTGGTGATGTAGTTTTCTTAGTCCTGCTCATGACTGGCCAGGTATGATTGGAGTTCGACAGCCTAAAAACGTCCAATGTTTAATAGTAAAGTTGGCGTGGTGGTGTGGTTGGTTATAGTAAGTTGGTGTCAGCTCCTCAGAATAAAAGAGCAAGGGCTTCTTTCTAGAGTGAAATTCATAATTGAAGAAACAGACACATTTCTCCACTGATGGTCGACTAGTAGCAGTAAAAAAATAATAGGAGTAAAAAAAGTCGGTGTGATTAAAGTAAGTTTGATTTAAGTGATTCTGACAGCATTCAAAGTTAGCCTTTCACAAATAACTAAACAGGTTTCAGATGTAACACGCAGGCCGCACAGTGAGTATGGTGCTGAGTTTGGACAAAGTTAGACAGAAAACTCAAACAATGTTACGTACTGTAACCCCCAGTGGAAACTACTGTACATCTGGAAGTGAAACATAAGTTTGAAAACAAAAGGACCAAGCTGAGGTTTTCATCATACGGTGATTGTCACAAACACCTCAAGCCTTTGAGTTTCAAAGTTCATTCTTAGCCTTGAAAATAGCAGTTAGCAAATCAATCTCACCTCAGGGTCCATTCAGCAGCTGTTTTGGAGTTTTTCGATCATATCATATGATCTTCATCAGCAGATGCAGGTTGCCCAGTTGTCATGGAAATGTAGATGTTCATATTTCCGTTTTTACTGAGCATTTAAACAACTTTTTGTCCATGTTGGCTTCACAGTTCATTTTTGACCTTGGAAACAGCAGTTGACAAAGAATCACACCTTAAGATCCATTTATTGGCTGTTCTGGAGCTTTTGATCATCATATCACATGATCCCAAACCTTCATTTTCACTCGTTATTCCCACCAGTTTGAAGCTCATATTCAATTCCACTTTATAATTTATTCAGAACCGTGCATCATGAGCATTCAGTTGAACAGATTATGTATATCATATGGAACTATACATATACTGTATATAGTACACAAATATGCAGTATATACATTGTATGCACTACATACGGAAAAACAGTACCATTAGGAAAAAGATACATTTGTGTTCATTTTAATGTTTTTATTCATGCTTTACATTTATATTTACATTGAGTTTGAATTTTAGTATATTAGTGTTTTCTAATCTCACCTTCACAAATTGTTTCTGTGTTTATTTTGTCAAGTTATATTTCATTACACTGTGCCAATAAGCTTTACTAAACTGTGCTGCATAAATGTCTCATCAAAGGTTTGTTGTAATGAGTGCTTTGGTTAGTAACATTCAACCTCTTTGTGTTTGTGCATATCTGTAGGTTGTTTTCTAACCTGAAATACTTTCCAATAAATTGTGTTGTGGAGAAGCTGTGTTTTGTGCAGAGCAACATCCCAGAGGGAGGTGTGTGTGTGTGTGTGTGTGTTTTGAGAGCAGGAGTGTTTTCCCCTGTTTAACAGCAAAAGCAGGCTATTGCTCACAGTGACTCTACTGTGTTGAAAGGGTTCCTCTCAATGCTACTGTGTGCTCACCGGGAGTTATTTCCACTCACCCGCTGCATCGAAGGCAGGGTGGGGAAGAAACATGCCTACAAATGCCCACTCACACTCCAAAGAGCCAGACAGACATACACACAGTCACATACAGAGACTCTTGGTCCTGAACAATGACATGCAACTTCCCAGGATGTCTGTCACTTCCTGTGTTTGTGTGAAGTTTTTTGTGTTGCTATGGAAACCAAATATAATATTGAAAAATCTCCCCTCCCCACCCCACCTCCATCTCCTCTGTAGAGAAAAGCCAGTCCATAAGGGAGAGCCAGGCATCGTCCCCGACTCTGGCTGCAGCTGCCAGACTGTCAGCGATGATACACGGCAAAGACCAAGTGTATGCCAACACCATGCTGGTGGACCAGGTGAGTTGGGCTGAAATGTGTTTCTTTCTATGCTGTGTAAGTAAAAATATAATATGTAAATCAGTTATATATTTTACATTAAGTCAAAAACAGACTTGGCTCATATGATGTAAAATGTTCCACTACAGGAGCTACAAATCAACCTGTAGATTGGTTCCTTCTCATTGCCTTCACTTTCTCACTTTTCTGTTCCAGGTGGATGACGCTGACATTAAATACCACTCTCCTGGGGAGAAGGAGGAGGTAAGCCCTGTGACCCATATTGGCAGCCCATTCTGGGACCCCTTCTCCATGACACCCCATAACTCGGGGAACTTCTCCCAGAACCGGCACCCATCCTCACCCCATAATGAAGCGAGGGGAATCCAAGGCCCCAGTCTGGAGAATCACAGGGAGCCATCCCCTCGTGTCTCTCCCCCCTCTCCCTTTGCTTCCTCCCCGTCTTTTCCTTCCTCTCCCCTGGCTTCCGCCTTCTGTTTGTTCGAGGGAGCACAGAGGCATCAGACGCAGCCATGTCTGCCAGTTTCTCCTGCTTTGAAACGCAGAGGATGCAGCTTGACTGAGGCGAGCCGGGGCCTGAGGTAGGAGGCTATTGCTTTTAATTATTGAAAGTAAAATAAAAGTGTGAACTATTATATTTAATTGAAGAACTTTTAATGTGACTGCGTCAGTTTTTTTTAATTTTAAAGTGAGGGAACAAACACATTATGGCCAACTTGATTTCTTGCTTCTTTTGGAAAAATAAAATCAGTGCACCAATTTAGAAACTTGTTGAACATGATCTTATTGAGCATTCATGTGACCCATACTAAGACAACCAAGTATCATCTGTTTGGAATTTCAGCAAATGCAATTTTTGACATTTTGTGCAGCGATTGTAGTTAGTGAAGGTGTGGAAAGTGACAGGAAGCCTGGACACAATTGAGCTGTTTGTGTGTTGCAGTTGCTGAACATTCCTTCCAGTTTCCTCAGTGCTGCAGGATCTTGTCTGTGAGCACTGAAGCCAGCAAATGCTACACAGTTTAAAGCCTGATTGCAGCCTGCATTTGGCTGTGATGACGGTCCATGGTGATTTTTAAAATCAAGATCATCATGGATACAGGGTCAGCACATTATCGTGTAGTGTACCTGAGTTTAGGATCTAAATCTGGTGCTTCCCCAATTGAGTTATGGACCAGTTGGAGGCATCATGATCAGACTGGGCTGAACAAATCTGAATGTGTTAATGACAGGAATCTGAACAGTGTTTGTTGTCTACTATAGTGTGCGATGCCTACACTTTTGATAGTCTTCTGGTTTGTTCCCAGCTTAATATAATCATGTAGACTTGTATAGCAACAGTCATTCACTGTATTTTGTGTGTGTATATATGTGTGTGTGTGTGTGTGTGTGTGTGTGTGTGTGTGTGTGTGTGTGTGTGTGTGTGTGTAAATAGTCCTAGTTTTGAGTGTGACAGTGGAGAAGAGGACATACTGGGACATTCCTACCCCTGCTCATCTATAAAGAAGCAGTCCATACTGCGATCCAGCTCAGGAGAGGAGAGGGACTCTTTTGACACGTCACCAGACTTTAACCGCACACACTCTGACAGCGCGCACCAGTCCACCAAGGTACGCCCTCATTAAATATGTTGTATTAAATATCCAGCAACAGTGTTTTTCTCCATTCATGTAGAATCACATGTGGCCTGAAACAGTATGCCTGCAAATCTTCCCCTCCTGGTTCTTTCACTTCTTTATTCTTTAAACAATGAATTAAAACCCTGTCTTTATGACTATATTGTCAATCTCTAAGAGACAAGAGATTTAAAAGTGTTTGAGCAGTTTGTGTCTTAGTCTGTTTCCACTGTGACATGATGTGCTAAACAGACTTGATGTATCATTTTTTCATTCAATTATCAATTAAAACCTTTTTTTGCTGCAGGATTTATAGTAAAAAATCACCAAAAAAACACTAAAAACTCATGTCATACAGTAAATGCAAAGTAAAGCACTAGACAGACACAGCCTACCTTACACACAATCATCAGTTGACAAGCCCAGACTGTCAACAGCTCAATATGTGAACAAAAAGTCATATATAGAGTGGATCTGTCAGTCCTGTTCACAGAATTAAACCTGTGAACTTCTGCTTACTGCTCTGCCTGATCTGTTCCTTCTGATCTGCTTCCTCACCCAGAACCCAGAGGAAGCTGAGGTTCGTCTGCGCTCCTACTCCTACTCCTCCCCCAAGGCGAAGCCGTCACGGCCGCTGCTAAACCGAGACGCAACCATCACTGACCTGGCAGAAGGTGAGTGAACTTTGACCCCTTTGCCCTGTGACCTTTCTGTTCCCAGGAGCCAGCTGAATGGACACATGTGCCACATGTCTAACAGGGGGAAGGCCAGACAGGTGTCATAAATCAACTGAACCTCTATAAAGTACATGTGTGTTTAGTGTCAGCTCTGCTTTGATACAGCTCATGTGTGTTTATGAGTACATGCACAGCATTAAGGCCATGCTTTGTTCTGTGTAGATGGTAGCAGCAGCAGTCGTTCTCTACTTCAAGCTTTATCTCTCTCTAAATCCATCTCTCGCCTCAACCAAGTTAGTAAGTACAAGAACGGCATCAAACGGCAATTTAGACACTGCTGGTTGGCCGGTGAATACATTTGAGTGTGTCTTTTCGTCCTTCTGGTGAGCCATGGGATAAACTAGTGATTATCAAGAGCTGCACAATTAAAAGGCATATTTGCTATATTTAAACTTTCATGTCCCAATTTAATTTAAAAGTATATTTATAAGATGGAAAAACTGGCATAAAATGATTGAAATACTGAAGGAGAAACTGAACCATGTTTTGCTGTAAAAAGATTTTCCTAGATATTTTGATCACACAATTCTGCAAAACAATGATGTTTCTCACTGTGGCACCAAATTGTGCAGCCCCATATCTGTGGTAAGATTTTGTTTTTGGTGGTGAGTGCGGACCTCATAATGCAATGCAATGCACAAACCACTGTCTCAGAGAAGGACATATTCATTATTATTCTGAATTGCTGGGAGATCAAGAGCAGACTTTCTCCAAAGCTTGATGTCAAGACTTTTTTTTTTTTTCTTAGTAATAAAACAATAGTCATCCAAACTCCATTCATTTATATAACTGACAAGTAGAGGTCTAAATCCTTTAAGACTGCATTTTTAATATCCTGAGGCTTTGGAAAAATTCTCTCTACGTAACTCTTATAGATCATCTGAAGGAGGAGTTGTTTCTACTCTGAGGGCTCTGTTTTGCTTCCATTTGGGTACATATTTTGTTTCCCTCTTGGTTTTGATTTTCCATCTTCGGTGTCATCTGGTTTTTCAAGGCAAAACTCTTGTGCGGTGTTTGTTCTTTCTCTGTAGGGGCTTGCTGGATCCAGACTGTTCTTGCATTTGCTTCTAACTCCATTCTGATTGGGGAAGATGGTTTTTAATGCCCTCGGCTTATTCACTTAGAATCTGTAATAATGTCTTTTGATTTTTGTCATTTTATTGACCTGTATTTCGTTTGCCTGTCCTTGTTACTATACCTTACAGAGCAGAGAGCATTCAGCTTGACAGAGACTCCGAGAGAAAAGAGGTAAAGCCAGTGTGTCATTTCATGAGCTCAGGAGCAATAAACTCAGCTGTGCTCAGCACCCATTGCTCACATGTTCCTACCTCTTTAGGCATTAGTGTTGACCAGCACTTAGAGACTGGCTTAGATGGGCCTTCAGATGTGTATGTGTGCATTTGCATGTGTATGTGTATCTCCAGTATTAAACCTGTGGTGTGGGGTCTGAGTGGGCAGGATGTGACATACTTCCTGTTTCCAGGCCAGGGCCAGAATACGCTCTGATTGCAACCTCAAAATATCCCTGAGTAAACAGCAAAACTTAGGGCTTTCCTGGACTCCCGACCTCATAAACATCTAGCTAATTTCTAGACCTCATCAATGATACTGAATTTGAAGTATGTACATATTGTAGAATGTATTTTGTATTATAGATGTTAACAGGTTAACTGAATTAACATTTGCTTTACAATCCTACCATGTGACAATTTTTTCTCATTTTGTTTTCATTTCATAAATGCCCCAATCCATATTCATTTTAT
Organism: Maccullochella peelii; assembly: GCA_002120245.1. NCBI lineage: Eukaryota > Metazoa > Chordata > Actinopteri > Centrarchiformes > Percichthyidae > Maccullochella > Maccullochella peelii. The sequence continues at coordinate 11,065 of LKNJ01003697.1, read as the reverse complement.
AGTTTATTTTATCTCACTGCCTTATAAATTTATCATGCGCTAATACATTTTGTTTGCTAATAACCATGCATTGCTAACAGAGGAAACATTTTAGAAGATCATATTAGGCAATTAGATTATTGGATTAGATTAGATCATATTAATAGCACAATATTGATCACCCTGATCAGACTCACCAACCATTTGTCCTTCACAATATCAGTATCCATCCAGTGTTAACAAAATGTGGATGTTGCCTCTGCCTTAAGCACTGGCTAATAGCTTATATGGTTTACTAAAACAGTTTGTAGCACAAACATATGCAGTCATCTTTCTTTTCCATACACACTTTATTTGGCCCAGAAATGGTTTATACTCTAATCTTACATGCCACACATATTATTTAACGTTTTGAGTGTCCTGATGAGCCAAAACACAACAACCTGGTCTGAGGTGTGTTATATCCATGCAGGGTTTTGGGTTTCCGTAAGCGGGCCCAGTCAGCAGAGGAGGAGAGCAGCGCATCACTCCAACATCTCACCCTCACAGAGTTCCTCAAAGAGTATGTTTTCACCAAAATGGCCTCACAGCCATGCATGTGTGGCTTAACTCATTCTAACCCCGTCGTAAAACCATTCCCCAACTCATCCATTAACCAGATGGACTCTTTGCAGCTGTATTTGCTCATATATGAATCCTCAGGAGTAGATTATCTTAACACTTTTTATGTCAGGTCGCAGTATAGGTTTGATGTGATATTGCATGTTTCTCTTCTTTTTCTCTTCTTCTTTATGTTCTGTCATTGTTGCCTTTAACCTAGAATGTCTAATGTAACTAGCATAAGTTGCTGTCAATAGTGACACATTATTAATTGCATCTTGCCAAGGTCATACTATAAATAGTATCCACTAGAGGCCATTGTGACTTCCAAGCATGCCAAGCATGTTGTTAAGAGTAATAGTCTGTAGACTACGGGTCCTGGAAGACTGTCTGGACATTCTTTCATTCCAGCATGACACCAATGTACCTGATTATTCAACTATTCTTAGTATATTGAAAGTACTAAAATAATGATTTGTTTTATAAAGAGTGTGCATGTTGGGCTTGAATGCTGCAGTCTTCCACAGGCCAAAATGATGGGAGAAGTTGTGATGATTGCTGACTGAAATGTCCACACTTACACAGGATCGAGGATGAGGAGTGGGATAAATACATAATCCCGTCTAAGGTCGAGTCAGAGAAGTACAAAGTCAGCCGGACCTTCAGCTTCCTCAAGAGCAGGATGTCCAGCACGCGCAACAAGACCAAGGTGAGGCAACACGGTAGACTTGGGATGCCTGCTGGCTAAGATTTCATTCATTTTATAGTTGGGGGGGATAAAAAAAAAAGATAGATAGATAGATAGATAGATAGATAGATAGATAGATAGATAGATTAGATTATATAAAAAATAAAAAAAAGTCAGAGCAGAAAGGCCTCTCAAAGTAGTGCAGTAAAAGGTTTACCGCCTCTCAGACAGGCCAGGTCAGAATTCCTGTGCTGGGGAGCCATTGTCTGTGCACAGTGCCTTTATTTGGCAAGGGAGAAAATTCCCTCTCCTTAGGTCGTAGCAACGGGACACAGTGAAAATATCCTCTTACATAATGCGTAGACCCCCTCCACACAGTATGAGGAACCAAAACACATTCCATAGTATACTCTCAATCTTATAAATACGTGTGCATGTGTTGAAGAACATGTTTCCATGTATGTCCAGACACACGATGCTCACAAACAGTCAAAAAACAAACATGCACTCTTTGACTTCCTTGTAAAGTTTGATGAGAAAATAAACATTGCACTCACACACATACACAGAGGAATCCCCTTGATGCCCCCCCCCAAGGAAAAGCACCACAACAGCAGCCAGTCTCCATGGACCTAAACAAAGTAAACAGAAAAGCTCACTCAGAGGCCCCTTTTATCTCAACTAACTCCACTTTAACAGGTGTGTTTCAGCAAGAAGATGACCGCTATATGCCTCTTTCTACCTGCTGCTCAGAGTCATGTTATTTCTACTTTGGTGGTTTACATGATATTGTGGCATTAACTGCAGTAAATGTCAGCTGAATGAGCACGTTTAAAATATTTATGACTTGCATTTCAGGTGAAGGGGAAAGAAGTGAAGGAGGGAAAGGAGAAGCCAGGAGCCTCTAATGGGCACCAGTTTGTTCCTGTGTCTCCATCTGGCCCCGCTCTCTGTGTGGCCTGTGATAAGTCTGTTTCTGGGAAGGAGCTGTTGCAGTGCTCCAGTAAGTACTATACTGTCAGGACTGTTGTTGTTTTATGTCCGTTGTGGCTGAACTGTTTGGGGTTTGTGTAAATCTCTTTTCACGTGCTGCATTGATGTTTTGTTTAGAAGACATGAAGTCAGTTTTCTTCCTTCCACAAAGTCAACATTGATCGCGAGGAGCAGGGCAGTTTGACAGCCATCTGGACACTGAATCCAGAGATGTGGTAATTTTGTTTATCAGTTTACTGATGAGACTAACTAGGATTTCATCTGCCTTTGTCTGTAGGCTGTTTCCTGAACATCCATAAAAACTGTCGAGAGTCTGTTGCAGCCTGTGGAAAGGTAACCACCAACACCATGCACCTCATTTGATCTCAGAAACAACAAGCAAGAATAATGAAACATTTCAAATAACAGTTTAAATGAAAAACTCCCCTTAAATGACTTAACAAACATTAAAAAACAGGTACAAATAATGTGTTGTCATTTTAAGATATTGGCAAGAACGTCAAGAGTCATACTTTTCTTTTTAAATGTTGCATGATTTCATGAGTAAAACAATCTCTCAGGGAGAAACTCTTTTTCCAAGGGGCACTCACACATATAGGTCTGTTGACCTGCCATAGTTAACACTACTTAGCCTGTGAAAACAAGCGAATAATGTCTTTTGTGACTACAGAGGAGATTTGTCAAGTCTGAGAAAATAACAGATGATGTCACTCATCTCTCACTGTAGCATTATTATGCTACAGTTATTACTTTTGTTAATCAAACTCTCCAGTCAATGTTCTGAATCCAATAAGTTCACACACGATCTCTTGGGCTTGTCAAAATCCTTCTTGGGAAGTGGTAGAAATCTGTAACTATCAACCGGCCATGTCCAGTGGTGTGAGACGCGTGCTGTGTGACAGCAACATCCCCAGTTCAAATCCAGCTTTTGTTGCAGGTCATTCTCTCCCTGTGTTTCCTGTCACACTCTGCGGTGCTGTGTAATGAATGCAAAATGCCAAAAAAAGTAGAGGCAAGCTGAGAGGAAGTGGGTACAAAAGGACGAGTAAATTCCAACACATAGTGACAAAGGAACTCCTGGAATTGTTGTGTTGAACATCACAAACTGATGATGTATAACAAGAGCAGCTGGGTGGATGTTGGGGGGGTTCTCTTTAATGTTTTTGTCTAGGCATAAATTGACTCCAGTATTGACTGAATTTGTTGTCACAACAACTTGATATTTAAAGCACAAACAGTATGATTTACAGCTGCTGATGTTAATATGATTGTTTTATCCTCAGAAGCTGCAGGAGAAGAATACATTGCTGATGAAAAGCAAGGCCTTGTCCCTCCCACAGAGTGAGTCAGAAATGAAGAGCGCCCACCCTCCCATTTTGTCCTCCTTTGGTCTTTGGTTAATTAAGTTTTTACCTGTCCTCCCTGGTTTCTCCTGTAGTAGATTAAGAAAGCCATTGCTCCTCACCCCCCACTCTCCCCTCTTCCCTGTTTTTCTTAGCCTGGTTAAAAAAAAAAAAAAAAGAAAAGTTAAAATTTAATCTATCTCAGTGGGGGATCTGGCCTGGATTGTGGACATGTGTGTTTGCATGAGTACAGAAGTTGAGTGTTTCTCTTGCATTGACAGGATCATTTTATTTCTTAATGGAGTGTTTGTCTGACAAAGGTGTCAAGGTCAAAGGCAATCAGCTTCAATTATTTTGACATATTGTCACAACTGTAGGCTGCATGCCCAGTTAAAAAAAAAAAAAAAAGAAAGCTAACAAATGCAGACCTCCTCATAGCTTTGTAATCCAGTTACTGTTGCATTCAATGACTACATAGATATAAACAAAGCATCTGAACACAAAACAGACATTTTAAGTGTTTATGTGTAGAATGGGAATAGTGTGACTGATCCCTCTTCCTGTTCAATGTCTCGGTCTCTCCTCCAGACTCTGCGAAAGACAACTCTCCAGCCTCCATTTTCTCCTCTTCCTCTTCACTTCCAACGATGACCAGAGAGAAGAGAGAAACAGTTGCCCCTCTCTCCAAAAGCCTCTCCATTTCTATAGACAGCAGGTAGGGTGGCAGTGTTACCACTTTATCATGTCAACCAATACATCAGAATGAATGAATTTGTTATAAGACCACCACTACAAAAACATCTATAACACTACAGTCAATTTAACTCTTTACATTTTAAACAGTATTAATGTATATTTGATTTTATAGCATATACTGTATATCCTTATAATTTTGCCAATGAATGGGTGGGGTAGGCCAACTTAAAGTGGTACTATCCTCCAAAACTGATTTAATTAATCTGGATTTCAGTGAGCTTTTGTGTCTGTAAATTCCAAAGGAAACTGAATATTTGAAAAATGAGATCTTGAAAATTTGCGCAAAATATTAGCTGAAGCTCCAAATGCTGGAATGAGTTATAAAATGCCAAAATAAATAAAATCATAATCATGCACCCCCATGCAAACACTCACTTTTTGTCTGTTCAGATCTAACTAATTTCTAAACTAAAAAACTCATTTGTTTCTGTACAGGCGGCTGAGTGATGCAGCAGGGGTGGACAGTGAGTGCAGTGCTCCAGCTTGCACTAACATCTCACTGTCTGATGAGGGAGCACAGGTCACAGCGACTCCCCCGTCAACCGAGCCGCCAATCACCACACAGGGTGAGAAAGACAAGCTTACACCATTATGCCAAACCAATACACACACATAACATTGAGAATTACTGTAGAGTGGATTGTGTTTTAGAAGAAAGACATTGTTCATTATTTTTGCTCCTGCAGATGCTGCTGACACTTCTCTACTGAGCGACCTGTCAGCTGACCTGCTGGGACTTGAGGTGGAGTCGTGGAGTCTGGCGGTCAGTCCGGAGTTTTGCAGGCAACACGACAGACACACCATTAAACGACAGGATGTTATTTATGGTGGGACAATTCTTCTTAAGACAGTATTTTAGCATTATGCACTATGGATGCTGAATCTCTAATTGTAAAGCAGATCTTATTGGTGGAGTCAGACCTCAGTGGGTGGAGCCAAAGAATCACATTTTTCAGTTGTCAAGATGGCTAACTCGCAGAGATGTAGCCTTGAGACTTGATCTAAATGACTTAAAACATATTGTGCTCACTGCCAAGTTGAAGCCCACAAACATTTGTTGAAATTGATTACTTGAAGCAGTTATCTAGCCACTTTTGCCCCTTGCGGTTCAACTGGGCTTCAGCCAAACATTTGTTTGCCTGAGTAATGCAAATGTCCACAGAGGTTTATTTCAATCAATGTAATTATTTCAACCACTGAGAAACCTTTGCCCAGCTCACCGTCTCATCTGCGCCTGTAAACATGCTAATTTATTTCAGTGCCCATAATCCACTCTCACTATCCCCATATAGAGCTGATGCAGACAGAGCTGCATCACATCCAGACCCTGACGGTCATGTCGGAGGTCTTCAGGAGAGGCATGCTGGAGGAGCTGCAGCTCGACTGGGACTGTGTGGCCCGGATCTTCCCCTGCTTGGACCCCCTGCTGCTCTTTCACAGAAACCTCTTCGGAGCACTACAGGAACGCAAGCAGGCTGCAACCCAACCTGAGAACCCCCGAAATTACCTCATCCATCAGATTGGAGATGTACTGCTTCAGCAGGTTGGTGAAAATGGATTCATGCACATAAACGCGCACAGATACATGTCTGTAGTCAATCTCTTATGGCCTCCTTCTCAGTTTTCAGATGAAAATGCTGAGAAGATGAAGCAGGTGTACGGAGAGTTCTGCAGCCATCACACCGAGGCTGTCAATGTCTTCAAAGAGCTGCAGCAACAAAACAAAAAACTCCAAATCTTTGTCAAAGTAAGCTATTGCTTTCAGATCTCTTGTGCTTTTTAAAATAAGGGTTTTACAGTAAAATATCTTGATTGAGGAGGTACTCATTTTGGTGTTAACCTCTCTGCTCACAGCAACAGAGCAATAACTCTCTGGTCAGACGGAGAGAGGTACCAGAATTCATCCTGCTGGTCACTCAGCGCATCACCAAGTACCCAGTACTACTGGAGAGGATATTACAGTACACTCGGGGTACGTCAGCTCTACTGTGTCCTAAACAAAACCGTAAATATATGCAACTCTTAAGTCTGTTACATATTTTCTTTGCAAGCAACAACACAAAGGGCAAGGCAAGGGGCATTTTTTGTTTTTTCCATACCAAAATGTTAGTCTAAAATGTGTAACTTGATCCAAATATTTGCTGCAACATTGCATGTTTCAGGCCAGACTATTACATGAAAACTAAATACTATAGATGGATACTATATCATCTACAAATAAAGAGGTTATTTCCTGTGTTCATCATTAAAGTGTCATACTAACTAAAATATTTTTAGCAAAGTGAGAGATTTTTCAATTTTGCATTCTCTTTCTGTGCTATATGATTTTGTTTTTAAATAGGCTGCTTGAGAATGATATTTGCTTTTCGTGACTTGTGTTAATTAATGGATAAAGAAAGCCAATCTGTATAACTGATCTGTATGTTTTAGAGAGCTGAACACTTTTGCTTTGTGTGGAATATACAAAGACCTTAAATGTCTGAACTTATGTTTGTCTAACTGAAAAACTGTGTTTTGCACAGGGTAAAATAGTATTTTATTGTAACCTCTCTATTACCTCTTTCCCTCCACAGAGGGAAGTCAGGAACGCTCTGACATTTCAAGTGCCCTGGCTCAGATCCGCGACATCATCGCTGCTGTGGACCTGACTGTAAACAAGTATGAGAAGTGTCAGGAGCTGCAGGAAGTGCTGGCCCGGCTGGAGAACAAGAGCTTTGCCAAGCTAAAGAACGACAAGGTGTTTCGCAAACAGGACCTGCACAGCACACACAGGGATCTGCAGCATAAAGGACTGGTCTACTGGAAGACTGCCACAGGGCGTCTAAAAGGTGTGTATGATATCATCTGTACTACAAGATCTTTTGAGTAAAACAGGCAACCAATCTACATGTTTTTCTACTCTTCCGTTTTCAGATACTTTGGCTCTCCTGCTCACAGACGTTCTGGTTTTCCTACAAGAGAAAGATCAGCGCTTTGTATTTGCTGCTGTGGTAAGCCTCGACCTGAAGAACACTTTGAAATCAGAGACACCTTGTCTAGCTGTCTATCCATTTCTCTCATCCTTTAACCCACCCCTCTTCATGGGTTTTATCTGCTTTTTCAGGACCAGAAGCCTCCTGTAATTCCTTTGCAGAAGCTTATTGTTAGAGAAGTAGCCAATGAGGAGAGAGGGATGTTCCTTATCTCCGCCTCCTCAGTGGGACCAGAGATGTATGAAGTTCACACCACCACCAGAGACGAGAGGAATGCGTGGATGAGACACATACGACAAGCTGTAGAGAGGTGTGTGTGTGTGTGTGTGTGTGTGTGCGCGTATTTGTGTCAAGTCTACAGTGTTTGTCTGTGCAGGTATGCAAATATCAGGGCTTCTACTTGGAATCTGTGTGCATGTGTGTGTGCCTGGTTAATGTGTGTAAGTTTGTTACTCATTATCTAACCTACTGGTCTACCTGGCAGTTGTCCTGAGGAAGAGGAGGAGGAAGAGCGAAGTGCTGAGACAGAAGATGCCAGGCGAGCAGCAGAAGTGAGAGTTCAGAAGATTGCCAAGTTCCAAGGTAAGAAAAAGTTTGTGTGCCCAAGTGCACATTTTATGTCACCTGTCCTTCTTTCTCTGATGGAACCATAAACAACAAAAATGTTTGTTTTGTGTAGAGACGCTGTTGGGTCAGGACCAGCGAATCTGCACCAGCCTGGAGGAGAAATTACAGCTTTATGCTGAGCTTACAGAGTTAACCCTCCGCTCACCAGAACCTGTACCACATCGCCATCTGCTGGTGCAACCAGACACCGACAGTGAGACGCCACGACAGTCCTCCTCTCTGCTCACAGCTGCACTCAGAGAAGGTAAAAAAAATGTGCTGCGTGGCTACTAAATGGTGTGGGCTGCATGATGCTGCAGTCAATCTACATAAAAAATTAACATGAATGCACCATTCTGGCAGACTTCTCAGTCAATCATCACTTTCAACTGCATTTCCACACTTTAAAATACAAGTCCTAAATAAAATCTATACATGGGAAACACTGTATTAAACACTTAATCTACCACTATAGCATTTTATACTGAAAGGGGAGCTCTAAGCAAGATTCTTGAGAAGGAAACCCTGTTTTTACACTTGCATACATTTTTATTCATCGTAAACAAATTGCATCCATTTCTTTAAGCCCCTGGTACATAGCCATGGTACACCAACACTAGTGTTTTTACTTATTTTGGCTGATTAGAACTCTTTTCAGGACTGTGTTGCTGTGTGAGGAAGACCATGCTTTATTGACATCTCCCTCACCCACCTGTTAGTTTTGTTGCACCTATAGACCTAAAGCACAGCTCTAATTAGAAACATTAATAATGGCTGCATCCTATTTAGTTATGCCATTTTGTGGTCCCTAATGAATGAATGAATGAATGAATACTAACTGTGTGTGGCTTCCTGGGACACTTAAATTAAATGAAACAACCATTCATTTTATCAGTTCATTTTCCAGCTATAACAAAGTGAAAATGTCTGCTATAAAAATGTATTTTGGGGGTTGGACAACTTGCACCTTTATCATTCTTATCCATATACTGAGTTTGGTGACATCATATAATTCCTTGCATAGCTCAGCCCTTTTTCAACCTGAGCTCTAATCAGCCAAAATAAGAGAAAAGTACATCAGTACTGCTATATTTTAACAAATAGATATTGAGCATTTGTCTTAATTAGAATTGTGTGTTTAACTTACAAACTTAATTAAAATTACTCTGCAAATATCAATATAAAAAAGACTGCATAAAATATCATAGGAAACAACATAAAAGGGCAACTGAATAATTTAACAAAAGTGATATGGTAGGTCTGTGTCGTTGTTCTGGTTGGCATTTGTAAAATAGATTTGTTCACAAAATAATCATGAGATTTGACAGATGCTTGCTTCTTCTGCAGCAGAGAACCTGATCACCATTCTGCAGGCTCGTGATGGCCTTTCTGTACAAAGTCAGAGCTCCCCTGTCCAAGGACCAGAGGGCTGCAGCTACAACAGCCACGGCAGCAGCATCCAGGAGTCTCCCTCTGAACGTGAGTCACGGATATACTCCTGAATGTCAGTGTTTGTCCTTTAGTTGACATTGCTGCCCACATACTACTTGACCTCTACTAATGTTGGTGAACCACATTTCATTGGGCCTTTCTTCTTTTCTTGTTGCTACAGCGGATTATCTGAGCACGCTCAGTATGAGCTCCACCTCTCTTGGATCAGACAGCGAGCTGACGGGGCTGGACAGCATGTTGTGGAGCTCTGCTGTCGAGTTGAGAAGAGGAGACACCAAAGGGACACTGTTAAAGGTTCAACCACTGTAGTTCCCCATGAGCAATGTGTGTTGATAAAATAAATATGCATTACTGTTCCCCTGTAATAACACAGTCTTCTGTAGGTGGCAGAGAGCGTCCAGAGTCTGACTCAGCTTCTCTATAGTCTGCAGGTGAGAAAAGACGTTTCAGTATCTGTGGCTGAATGCATGAGTGAATATTTGGCTTTGTGAAAGGACAGGATTAACATGAAATACTGGGTATTCTGTATGTAAACACAAAATGATAATAAATATGACTTGGGTTGGTTTCTGATAGATGGTTCCATTTTGGATCCTATAAAAAAAATCTCTTTTTGATTAAATTCAAAATATATCAAACGGAACAAAATTCTCAGGTTGTAATTTAGCTTAATATCAAATATGTAATATATTTGTGTTGTCCATTTCCATTTTTAAGTTTTTTATGACTTAAAATAGCTGAAAGATGCACTTTAATAGATTTGATAAGGGATTTGAAAGGATTCAGATTCAATAAGCAAGATACCGAATGATCAAAAGCTACCCCAGCTCTAAATTGGTAGTGGTTACACTATACAGGTAGTAACTGGAGTGTGATCAGTGTCTTTTCCTTGTGTTGGCAGGCTGCCGTAACTCTCCAGGACAGCTGCCATGAAGTCCAGAAACTCCTTCTCCAGGAGGGAGAACGACCACAGCTCCGAACCCTGACTTCCCTCCCAAACAGTCTGGTATCAGTCACATGATATTAATTTTATAATTTTATTTATTTATTTATTTTACTACATGCAGGCCCATACCAGTGAATGGAAGTTAAACTTGAATTAATTCAGTTGCCTCTTTGTGAAATAATGACAGAAAAGATTAAACCAGTTTCTGTTGTTACCCAGGAGCTGGAGAAGCAGAGGAGTATCGATAGGAAGAAAGAGGAAGTAGAAAAGAAGGGTTCAGAGAGGAAGAAAGAAGAGGTGGATGAGGTGCAGAAACTGCATGTGAAGCTAAAACAGGAGCAGCAACGCTGGGACAAGGAGTGTCTGGCTAGAGAGAAACAACAGGTAAGCCTCATGCTGATGTTCTGAGTTGCATGTACTCCAAATCAAAGCTGAAAAAAACACATGTATAGAAACAGTCCTACAGATTATAAGTAGATTTCATCAAAATAAAAATTCACCTCTTCCTGATCAGATACCTTTTTAGATAGCAGTTGATATCAACAGTGCTTTATGTGCAGAGAGATTCAGATGTTATTTTGTGGTGAAATGTTATAACTTCCTTTTTCCTTTGACCTCAGGTGGGAGTTCCTGCCTGTACATAAAGCTATCTGGTTTCTAAACATTTGCAACATACACTATATGGACAAAAGTACTGGGCCACCTACACATTACACCTACAGGTGCTTTA
>LKNJ01003696.1:220-41212 GCA_002120245.1 Maccullochella peelii | reverse complement strand
TTTCTTAAAATGAGATTACTTTTCTAATGCAAAACATGCTTGCCAAGATTATTTTTAAGACAAATTCATTGGAAACAAGGATTTTTTACATTCTTGAAATTCCCTTTTTGCAGTGTGGGACTTTTTTCTTAGTCAGTAAAATCTAAAATGAACTTCTTTTGAACTTTTACAGAGTTTCACCTTTGCTCCCCGAAACTATAATTGAGGCTTTAAGCCAGAACTACTGAGTTATCTAATGGTAGCAGCTCCTGTGTCAGGCAGACAGCCAAAGGGACACATATTATTCAATCTTGTCTTAGGCATTTCATTTGTATTCAAGAAAGAGAACACCTTCTAAAAGTTTGCCTCAGGTACTGTGGAAACAGTGTGTCCACACTTGACTGCAGTTGATCTCCATTGATTTTTACCAAGGCCTCTTGTACTGTAAGATCCTCGTTTCCAGACAGATTTAATGTTGAAGTTGTTATTATGTGTCTGAGGTAGGGCGGATGAGATTTGGGTAAGGGCCCCTGTGGAGCTTCGTGAGCTATGCGTGAAATGATTTGCTGTGTGGGTCAGTAAGAGAGCCAAACCTGTCAGTCACTGCCCACCTTCTGTTTCTCTTACTGGATCATTATCTGCGCTTTCACATGCTGAGCTCGGCACGTCTGTCGAGTGTTTGTGTGCGTCCTCTGTCGTGTCTGTGTGTGAGTGCACTGCTACTGGTAGGATGCGGTGCCATTAAGTTGCAGTGATGATCCTGGAGGCCTTGCCTGACAGACTGACAGACAGAAATGACGTGATGAAAATTGCCTATGACAATCTATGGATTTCTAGAAACATAACAAGACTCCTGACACTATTCAGTACATGCATAGAGGCTTGCCTTGGCCCGTTGGGACATAATATACACTTGCTGTCCATCTAGTAAAATTGTCATCAGTCACCAGTGTCATTACCTCAAAGATACAGATGCACTCTTTTGCAGTATAGAATGAAACTCATGACATTTAACTGAAGTTATAATTAATCTCTCTTCAGATTCTGACATGTCTCCCAGCCAAGACATTAAATCTTAATTTGACAGTGCAATTCAAGCACACTGAGCACTGACACTGTGCCATTACTAATGTGTTCTGTGGCTTGGCTGCCTAAATTACAGACCATCAACAATTGAAAATCTAACACTACCACAGCTTGGTGTGATTTTTACCCCTCTGCTCTACTCTCAAATTTACAACCTGTCTCTTGAGTGTAATTCAGAATGATTAAGGCTGTTTATTAGTCCCAGGTCCCTAACTGTCATCCAATAATCAATCAGATACCTTACAAGTCCAGCACACTCTGACAAGGTAAATTACACTTCTGATTTCTCATCATTCTCACTTTAATATCTCTCATTAATCACACTTTGAGTAGAAGAGCCAGCTATTGTAGACCTTGTAAAAGAACATATATATATATATTTATATATTTATATATATATGAGCATTTATATTGTACATATGTAATTTGAACACATAAAAGCCTTAAAATACCTTTTTTTGTATTAGTGAACCTGTGTTTGGTTTAAGTTCAGTTTTTATGATTAAATGTAATTTCATCCTTCAGTTATGACATACTCGGAGTGTAAATCTGCACTGAATAATTCTTCCCATGGCTGTTACCAACAGACGTCGTTCTTACTATATATTTCTTACATGCAACACATACAATAGAGTATAGGACATAGAGTTATTATGGCTTGAAGTGATCACAGCTGAATTCCCAAATCCAATATTAAGCTGACAGACAAAGTTTCAAAACGTACCCAGGAAACGTTTATGAATAAAGCTCCCCTCCCTCTACTGAGTGTATTTTGCTGTTTTAAATGCTGAATTTATTGGTGAAATTACCTGATTTCACTACATCAAATAGAAGTTTATTGCATTAATACTGAACATGCATGATTTTAGGGAGGAATAAGAGGGGGAAAATTATGCTGTGCATACATTAAAAGAAGTGTGGCTGCTTGTGTCTGTGGGCAAAATGCACACAGAGCCACCCAACAAACAGCATTTCCTGCATTTTCCTGTATTTATGAAAGTTGATTCTCCTCTTAGATCTCGTAATATGTTTGGAACAATATTGTTTGGCTTTTATTGGATGGTAGTTTATTACTGTTCACTGGGACTCATTCATATATCTTGCCACCTACCTCTCTCACAGTTGGTGTGATATGCATATGAGCCCCGTCCTGCTCGTTAGCCACAGTGACGTGAACTTATAGTGATGTTCTTCTTTGCGTCGTACAACAAAGGCCAATCACAGCAGGCAATTTTACAAATCGTAAAGAAAATCTGTGGTACTCCCCAGTGCCTAGCTTTTATGAGACTATAAAGCAGTGGTTTTTTTCCATCCCTTTGTGTCCATTCTTATCACTTGCATCCCTGATCCCTGATTTGCAAATGACTCATCCTGTTCCCTGAGCCTTTTGGTTTCAACACATTCAGGTACTCTTAACTTTTTGTGCCTCAGGCAAATATGCAAATGAGCACATTTCTAATTGCACTGCATAAAATGTAATTGTGTGCTTTAAAACGCTCTATCTGAAGCTATTTTTCTTTTAGTCTATTCATTTAAATTCTCTTAATAAAGGCAGAAGGCAAATTGGAAACTCTTAAGGCACAGATAGAGAAGTATTTTCATGAAAAGATATGGATCAAAGAGCAGGTCCTGCTGTTTGAAGCTTGATGCAGTCACTCTTCCTGTTTTAGAAAATTATAGCACACTCACTAAAAGCATTGCTGAGGGAAGCAGCAGCAGCAGTGCCCCCTCCTCATCTCCGTCCCCGTCTGCATCTCTGTCTAAATGTGTGTGTCTGTATCGCTCAACAACAAAGACGCAGCTTTCATATCTCACACTTCCACCAGGAGGTGTGCGAGAAGTGAAGTGGCATTTGTGGATGACGTAGTTTAAAGTTAATACTCCTCAGAAATAGCTGGAGTTTTAATTTCTTTAATTTGTTCTGTTTCGGTTTGAATCCCTTGATCAAGTGGAGTGCCGTCAGTCTACCCTGAAATAAATAGAAGTGGATGGAGGCACAGAGCAGAGTGGGATCTCTTGAGTCATAGAGAGACTTTTCATAAAAAGCTTCCAGTGCAAACACTATGGCACAGAACAAAGAACAGACCCTGTCGTTTGAAGCCTGGCACAGTCCCTCTTCCGTTTTGTTTTTTGGAAAATTGCAGACACACCCACAAACACACACGCACACACACACACATTCCTTCTCTGTCTTGCTCCCATTGCCCCTTCCTCTCTGTTCTAAAAAGAGCTTGGTAAAAGAACATCTTGATGTTTTACAGTTTGCCACAACACACTTTTTGTCTCTTTTACAAAATCAGTAGAAGCAGCTTAAGATGAGACAGCCTTGTCCTTTCCGTTTGTCACCATGTCCAAACACAAATGCTTTGACATGCCTTGCCCTTCTGTCTTGGGATGAAGGTCAAGGAAAAATCATGTCATGTCTCAATAGGTTAAATGAAATGTATGACAGTCAATACACATAGAATCAGTTTAATCACAAAGTGCATCTAAACCGTTTTGGAGCAGTAGGCAGTAGCTCCAAGCCTAAAGCCGTGTCTTGGTCAAGGGCAGTGGCATGTGCACGACTTTCTCCTGATATGGGGGTAAACACAGAAAGAATATACAAAGTTCTCAGAGACTTTGGCTCACTCACAGTGTGATGATTTCCTCTCATAGAACTGCTCTTTTGGTAAAGATTAACATGAAATGACAGCTGCAGAAAAACATCCATTTCAAGAGCTATATTGGCTCAAATTTGTTAATTTGAGGCAATTTGGATATCACCTTTGGATATTTGAAGTACCATACAGTGCAGAAATTCTGGGGGACATGGCTGTTAAGATTACTTAAAAAATTAATCCACACATTGTGCCATTCATGTTCTCAAAATGTACTGTAATTATTGAAGTGTTTCAGTATTAGAGACCAAATCAGCAACATCTTTTTGAGGTGCTACAGCAATTAGGGCAGACAGACTAGGTGGCACAGCCTGAGCCTTAAGGCGTGAATGAAACCTATGTGTGCATTTATTTCTGATAACATTTAGAAAAATATATTTCAGTTCCTTAAATGTATGACTGAACAATTATTTTGATTTACATCTGTTTTGATGTAAAAACATGAAAAAGAAGTCATTTCCTACTATTTAGAATCATAAATAGAAATATTACCTCAAAATCTAAATTAATGTTTACCCCATACATGTCTTTAAAGAACCCAAGTCAGTTAGTTGTAGGCTCTTAAAAAAATCATTTTACAGTAAATAATAGATTAAAGCATTGGTTTTCAAACCCTGTTCAGAATCAGATACCTTGATGCAAAACCAATGCTAAACATGGTTTGTTATGAGGTCTTTCAGGAGAGAGAGAGAGAGAGAGAGAGAGAGAGAGAGAGAGCGAGAGAGAGATATTTAGTAGAATAAAGCTCTAATGTAAGAACTGCAGCCAACAGATGTGATTTTATTATGCATGCAGTTCACCAGAGATTGGAAACAAGTATGAATTATATAGTATGATACTATAATTACTTTCTTTACTTTATATTTCCTGAATATGTTAAATGTGTAATATGATACCTAAAGTCTGAGTTCAGCAACTCTTTGTTGAACATGCTGAGATGGCAGTTTTTTTTTATCAATACAGTCCAGTCTGCATATCTAATGAGCAAAAGTTTTGACTTTATAGTTGAAGTATTTGGTTAGACGTTTAATTAACCCCAGGGAGAGTACACAATTTTTATTTTTATTTTTATTTTTATTTCATGATTTAAAGGAAATTCTCCCCTCTTTATTATACCTTCTGAAGCTGTCCAGCAAAGCAACATTTGTGCAAACAGACCAGGGCCGTTTCTTGCTATATGCGGACTATGCGGTTGCATAGGGCCCCCAAAGCCACCAGGGGGCCCCCAAGCTGCCATTTTAGCCATTTTTTTTATTTTTAAGAAATTAAAATGACTGGTCTCTCTTAGCCAAGCGCCCTCGTGTGTTGAGTGAAAACAAGATATATATATTTCACAAAATATGGGCCCCCTAACAACATTTTGCACAGGGCCCCCACAAAGATAGAAATGGCCCTGAAACAGACTGTAATCGAAAGGTTAAAAAATGGGCATGTTACTGGAGGGCTGTTGATCTGAAGTCTGGACAAGTTCAGAAAATCTGTAGTATTCAAATACAACTTCAGTAGAAATGCCCTTGATCAGTGTATTTAACCCCACATTTCTCAAGCAGCCAACAAGAGAAGACTGTGCTTGTATTGGGAAGCTCCCTGTGAATGTGACAGAAGCTGTGGTGAAAGAGGATATTCAGATCCTTAATCAAAGGCAGCAATACCATGACCTGATAATACTCAATTACATGTAAATGTCTTGTTTTTCGTTTTAGCAGAAAAATGTACTTGTATATCAAAAGTAAAAAAACTCACTGTGAAGCATGACCCCCTTCCGAGTGTGACATTGTTGATAAGTTAATGTGCAAGTAATATTTTAATATAATTGGTGAACCAAGAGATGGATGGCTTTATATATTTGTTAGTACTATTATTGTATAATATTTTATGAACTTATATGTTTTATATCTACAGTAAAAGCAAAGGAACTAGTAAGTACAGCTCTCAGTGAAATTAAAATGTAGAGTAGAAGATGAGGCACATTTTTTGTGTAACATACAGTATATCCTTTAGTTATGATGACCTACAGTACCATTCAATACATTAAGATTAAATTTCTCATCATGCTTTGTGATATCAAAGGCACAATCTATTCTTGGGAGAGCGGGACATGCTTCCCTTGCTTGCTTTTCAAAGTCCTATTCACCTTTAAAGAGTAACACCAACCTGAAAAGAAGTGTTTCACTGCCCTTTCTGGTTTAAACTTTTAAGTGTCTTGCTCCTCTGATCATTGGATGTGGTCAGCATTGTGCTCTGTTGCATCTGTAACCACACCCATCTGTGATGTCAGAGTGTACTAACACACCCTTGAGGACACTTCTACATCACTGCAGCAAGGTGACAAGTTAAACCACTGTAGGTCAGCAAAGACAAGATTTTAAGCTACTGTTAAATTCCTCTTTAAAGTTTGGGTGAATTGCTAAAAATGCATTAAATAATGCTAAAATGCAAATGACAAACCAGTCGTTATTATTATTATTATTATTATTGTTATTAGTAGTAGTAGTAGTAGTAGTAGTTGTAGTAGCAGTAGTAGTGACAGTAGTAGTAGTAGTCGTCAACAACACCCAACCATTGTCAGTATTATTTAAAGTGATCAACAGCCAACTTCTCAAAATATTCATTCACACCAGAAAATGTCTTCACTTTCAACCATTGGTGAGATACAGTGATATGTTAAGTGCCGCTGTCACCATACCATGTTTGTTTATGTATGCAGAAAGATAAAATCAAAGCACAAAAAATAAGAAATAACTGCTCTGGTGCTGTATTTTCTCTGGTTTGGTCCATTTCTTCTTCTTTATGTTTTTATCCTCCTCATCTGTCCAGCCCCTCAGCTTTGGGGCCACTTGTGACCCCTCTTGACCCTCCCTTCTCCATCCCATCCTTGCTCCTGACTGTCCGAAAGCATCTTTTCTCCACCTCAACCTCACTCCTCCCTACTCCTCATTTTTCTTTAGCCCTTTCCATTTGCCATCAAGTGTGAAATGAGCGCAATGAGTTGATTTTGAGAGCAGAGAGGATGAGAGCGAGTGGTCTGTCACAGAAGAATGATCTTAACAGGCCTGTCCACCCCCAAATCCCCAACCCCCTCCACCACCACCACCACCAACAGACACACTCAAACCCACACAACTGGGTTCACCAGTCACAGAAAATTCTGCAGCGACACAGGGGCTATGGATTGGTTGGTTATTGATCACAATCACACCAACCATCCAGGCAGCTGGAGGAGTCGCCGGTACAGTAGGCCACGCATCTCACTGAGAATCCCCAATAAAGACTGCGGTGAACAATGCATAAGCACACTCACACACACACACACCCACACCACATGCACACTCATACAAACTCAGCATGGAATTATCCGTGCATGCACACACACATCAACAATCCCATCAAGGCCTCTCTCCATTTTCAAATTGGTTTACTCTCCTGACTGAAAACTCCAATACGCTCACACAAAATGATAACTAGGAGAAGTAATTGGATTTTAAGGAGAAATACTCTCCTCCAAAGCTGTCTCTGCAAAGCAATTTATGAATCTAAAACAGTAATAAATATTGATAAAGTGCTGACATAATACGTAAAGATGTGAATAATGAGGGTTGGCAGCAAAATCCAAGGAAAAGCAAAGGTAAACAGGCCTGGCTCTAGTTTCAAGCTCACCACCTGTTGTGTTTGCGAAGCTAATCAATACACCTGCTTGAGGTCTCAAACCGCATTAATCAGTAGACATGAGCAGTTTACAATATTTGGCAGTTTCTATGCTTGACTGGTAACAACACATGGGTATCTGCCTCACACACACACACACACACACACACACACACGAAAGTGACATATCACAGAGGACAGATGCATTCCTCAACCCTGACAGCTAGATACATGGCGCTGATGTCAAAAGGATAATTTGCATTTAGAGGAAAGAAATAAAGAAAGAAAGAGGAAAGAAAGAAACTAGAAAAGAGAGAGCCTCAACCCGAGAGCAGATCAAGAGATCACTGCGGGTAATTTTTGCCGTTTCATATTCGTTTTCATATTGATTGGAATCAAACTACTACTGTTGTCTACTCTGCTTTATAAAATGTAATACTCGTTATACTGTGCAACGTGTAACATACCAAAATGGTGTTTCTACTAGGCTATGAACTTTGAAATGTAAGGTTTTCTTTGGAATGTTAGGTGACTAACATTAGAGATGACAATAAATAACAGAAAGAGAAGAGATTTCTACAGAGCCCTCTTTTTGCATACAGTGTTAATATATAGCTTGTTTACAGATTAGTGACATAAATTGAGCAGCTAAACATTACAGAGTAAGATGTGGTTATAAAAATTTAATTTGTCTTTGTTTCAATCTATAAACTCTGTTATGGTGGCATAGATGAGGACTCTGTGGAAACTCAAACTTACTTGACCAAGAAATCTTATCACAAGGTCAATTAGTAGCTGATCTGGAGGTTTTGATCCTAACACATTATCTTCCTTAGCAGATGGAGTTTGCCTAGTTGACATGGAATCGCACATGTTCAAATATCCATGTTCCTGAGCACTTTAAGGACTTCGCATCCAGATTGGCGTAAAAGTTGAGACTGAAAGTTCATTCTTGGCCTTGGAAACATCAGCTGACAAAATGTAAAATTGCACCACAAGGTTTAATTGTCAACTTCTGTTTCTATGGATGAGAAGTCCTTAAAGTTCTCAGAAAAATGGAAATTTGAACTCTGCAAACTCCATCCTCTGAGGAACATTGTGAAAGAAATATAGACCTATGACAGGCAGGTCCAAATTACATTATCCAGTTTATTTTTATTCCATCCATGCCATTTCAGTGGTCAGAGAACATATTGCATCACCACTCTACTTCATTTCAATAGTCATATCAATCATAACTAATACAGCTCTTCCTTTTACAGTGTGGAATTGTACAGTTTGTGGTTAGAAATATGTAGCCAAAAGGGCCTCGTTGGACATGGCTATTGGTATCATGCTGACCTTTAATCTGACTGCAAACTGTGAAATATTCTCCTGAAAACAAAAAACAATGTGACAAATGTCATTCATCCCTCAAAGGAAGGAGAGTACAGACGTTTAATCAGGTCTTTGCCAGTGCAGTTGAGGAACCACCTCACTAACTGCTGATCTTACCGTTCAAATAATACTGTAAATGCTGAAGGCAGTAACATCCCTTTTCTCCTGCCTTTGCCTTTTGCAGTATGTTGTTAAAAGGACCAAACCATGGTATCTTGAGTTTCACAACAACGCTGAAGAACCAGTGACAGCAGTCACAGAAAAAGACAAGAAAGTAGAAAGGTAGAATTCAAAACTACTGGTAGCCATCATTATTCCATAAAATATCAGTTTAAAATAAAACCTACATTTTTAGACCAAAGAATCTATTTTTGATTGAACTTCAGTTTGTCATCAAATCTGTCTAGGGAGTTGGTTTAAAAATACTTTACATCTCTTTTGCTTGTTTCCAGCCTGTCTCCGCTCACTTTCCTCTACTCGGTCCCTTCTGATTTTGGCAGGACTTTGATAATCTGAATTATCAGATGAGCTGTTCCTGTGAGCCAAATCAGCCAGTAAATCATTGTCACACGGCCGTTACGAGGGACAGCTCAACAGTAAAGTACTGTTTGAACTTAAGAACATACAGAATAAGAAACTGAGATAGAATTGTGTTATGAGTTTGAAATAATATAATTATTCAGTCTCATTAAGAGAGAAGTGAAACTTGATTTTTACTTGATAGGAGGGATACATAAAGACAGTTTGACATGATCTGGTTATCCCCCTCAAGTCCACATTGCTTTCTGTCATCAAACATATTGTGTAGTCTAGCTTAATGAGGCTTAGAGACCCCATGGATCTCTTTCTGCAGGGGATGTAGATTCTTAAACTTCTTGCATTGTCTTTAAACTGTTAATGATGATTTGAGTATGGAAGTTCATTCTTGACCTTGGAAAGATTATGTGTGACAAAATCTCAACTCACAGGTCTCTTACTAGCTTTTTGAGATCTTCATCAGTGCATGGAACTAGCTTGTGTCACAGCATCGACTGGAAAGTGGTCAGAGTCAACAACCCGGAGTCAGTGGACGACCGGGGAAAGACCATTGATGCCGAAGACCATCCTTGAACCAAGACAATCTTCCCTCCATATACGACCACCTGTCATCATGTGACTGATGTTCCACAGTTGGGTCACTTGACGGCACCTGAGCCAGCACCATTCGCTGATGAAGATCTTGATAAGTGGTTGAAACCTTGGAAAAAGCTAGACAGGAATTGAGTTGAGATTATTTTATCACACATTTTTGATGTAGTAGTGCAAATACTTCAGCATGTCAACTTCTGCAAACATGCTTAAGTATGTCGTGATTAGCCCTGGTACAGGATTTGTTCAATCAGTTGTGATCTCGCAAGAGCTTCTTCTTTCTCCCAATTTGTTTCCCATCACATTCTTTTAACTGAGGGACAGCTGCAAAGGTTTACATACAGGAGGTAGCTGAATATTTTGCAGAATACCTAGCATTGGAAAAATCTGGCTTGGTACCAACAGTTTTGGCTCTTTATCAGCACAGCCATGCCTTTAATTTTTACATATGTTAGCTGTTTAAGCTGTGTGCACTTACTGCTGTTCATATTTGTCTCATTAAGAAACACCAGCACCACAGTTTCTTTTCAAATTGACAAGAGGTGACAATGATGGATATGAGCAGTGGTCTTGGGATGAGTCTGAGTAACCTGATGAAGTCTTTTTGAACCTGTGCCATCATGATTTTAAGCACTAGCCTCAGTATGATGGATTGACAGTAAAGAAACATTAATATTATGAATTTAAGCTAACTCATTGAACTTTGCTGGGAATTAAGTGGCAGAGGGCATTTTAAAAGACTACTTTGAAATGTCACCTTAATATTACCTGTCGTGTATGTGATTGCTTCCTGCTTTATGGTCTGACTTTTGTTGATGCATTTAGATGACGTTGTAGTTTTAACAAAGAATAACACAGTAAATGGAAGCACACTGCATGTCTCTGTTTCTGGAACAGGTCTACGTGTTTGCTTTAAAATCCATAGCCTATTTGTGAGGCTACTCAACGGGTTACTCTTCTCTCTCTCTCTTCCTGAGCTGGTGAGGAAGAGAAGAGGAGATACAATTTGGCAAGCAATTGGAGCCAAGAATATAAAAGGGGAAGATGACTGAATCACGGATAAGGTGAAAGGACTGTTAAAGAAGCGTTCTCATGAGAGATATGCAGGGAGAGGAGCAGGGAGAGTGATGGTGGATGGAGTGGAGTGAGAAACAAGAGGATGGAGAAATGAATGGAGTCCTTCAGCATGTGTGTTGTTTAATTGTTTAAGTATTGCATACAGATTATGTACTATCCCCTCTTCATGTCAGCTTATATTTTGTGTGGGTGTCAGCCTTTACACTGTACATACAATACATGCACTGTACACTATGTGGCTGCTTGTATCCCATACAAAATATACAGTAACAAACAGGTGTATGAGTGTTTATTTGTGAGTGTGTGTGTGTGTGTGTGTGTGTGTGTGTCCAAGCACACATACTTTTCCATATCCAACAACCCAGGTGAAGAACACAGCCATTATTTTTCCACTGATTTATTTTCTTATTGCCACCCCCTTATATCCGCCTTATGAATACAGATGACGGCTGATTGCACTTTCACTGTAAAGTTCTCATGCAAACTTAGGCATGCATTTAAAGAGAGTCAGTCATAAGGAAGATATATTCATAGACTGAAGGACCAAGATAGAGGATATTTTGGGTGGTGGTGGGGGGGTGGGTGGGCAGAATGACTTATTTTAATTTACCCACAGTTTTTTTTATCACATCTACAGTATATGAATTATGTATGCACTGGTGTGCATGAAAGTGGAGAGATGCTATCTGGAGAACAACTGTATGTACTTGAAATGTAAAGAACGCTCAGTGAAAAATCCCTAAGGGCCCTCTGAAGGTCTGAGCTTCCTGCTTTCTGCTATACAGTTTCATATCAAAGGAAGGTTGAGGTTTATGTAAGCCTTAGACATGGATCATTTCCCTTCACAGTTATTTAAAAACCTGTTTCTAAATACACAATGATCTCACGCATGTGTACTCCTCTGTGAATATGATGTGTGCAGAAGTCCCACAGTAAGTATTTTTAAATGTGTGTGTATGCTGAAACTTCCTCCTAACCAGAATACATCTAAGGATACAGAACACTGCTCACTGTCGAAGGATTTTCTTTCATATGTGCTTCTGCATATTTACTTTAACCCTGAAGTTTAGGGTAAAATGCAAAAATACTTCTTTTGTACAAAGACTGACCACAAAAAAATGTCCTCACATGTAAATTACAGAGTTATCAGACCACATACATATACAATTTTATCATGTAGAGAGGACCAAATTATTCACGGATTTATGTTTTCAGGAAGGAGTATAAACATGAAGGTGGTGGGATTATATTTTTGTCAACATGGAGGTTAATACACAGCAGGGGTCCAGAAGTTGCAGCCCAGTAGCAGATAGTTAGTTGCATGTGTGCATGTGTGTGGAAGTAGGCTAGATGTATAATATAAAACTGTGTGTTATAAGTACATGAACAAGCCTGTGGATTAAACATCAAAGAGCGACAGGATTAGTGCACAGCAACGGTACACCCAGAGCACAATCAGAGCTTAATGGCAAACATAGTCATTTTACAGTACCATGTAATACTGTTTCCTATATTGGGGAGTGAAGGAGATCATATGCATTAATCATTAATCAGCCATGGCTTCTAAATGGGAGGAAGCTGGGCTGCATAAAGCTTTTTGGAAAAAAGGAAAAGACCAGGAACATGCAGAGAGAAATGAATCTAAAAAATCATTCATGTAATGCTCCTCTATTTGCGATAATGTCTTAATAACATAATAATATTATGTATTTTATCTTTAAATGTACTTTTTTTAACCAGTCTTAACTTTTTTAACCAGTCTGCCTTTATAGTATCAGTTTGTATTTAATAAAAGTGTGTTTCTTTCCATCCTATGGTGCAGTGCCTATAAAAATTACTCACCTTCCCTTGGACTTTTTCATATTTTATATCTTACAACTTGAAATCACAGTAGATTAATTAAGAAGCAGAAGAAAAACAGAAACATAATTATGGGGAAGAAGATGGAAAAATTGCATCAGAAGAAGTGAACAGGAAAAGAAGGAGGAGGAGGAAAAAGAGAAGGAGAAGAATCAAAAGAAGGAAAAGAGGAGGAGGAGAGTAATCAGAAGAAGAAGCAGAAGGAGCAAAACAAGCAGAAGAAGCAGAAGGAGCAAAACAAGCAGAAGAAGCAAAAGAAGAAGGAGAGGAAGAGTATAAGAGCAATCAGAAGAAGAAGAAAAGGAAGAAGGACAGGAAGAGGAAAAAGCAACATAGAAAGGAGAAGTAGAAACCAGCAATGACCAGCAATCACTTTTCTCTCTCTTAAAAGAACAGCCACTGAGTTTGAATCCAGCAGTCTGAAGTTTTATTGAAAATATTAAGCAACTGAGCATTTTCTAGAAATCTCATCCAGAACCAGAAGAGAAAGAACCAGTTTAAGGAAGAGTAAGAAAAGCTAAAATGAAATGTCACATTAGATATAATTGTCCAACTGAATATACCTTTAACCTGTCAGGCCCGAACTTGCCAAGAAACACCAAACAACCTTCTCAAAAACTCTCTTGACTAATGCTGATCTGTACCATCATCTACAGGCTGTTCTAACACAGTGAACAGCATGAGCTCTGTCAGTCTGTGAATCACCGCAGACAGCTTATGTGTGTGGTGGTAGCAGATCACAGGCTCAAAGAGACACCGGACCACTGAGCAAAATTTAAGCCTGCCAGTCCTGTACTCGAGGCCAACTGAACTGAAAGTACATCTTCAGATGTAATATGCTTCGCCTTTGTGCACACACTGTGACTATTAAGTTGTTCTCCAGGTACTGCATTTACATTTGATGTTCTTGGGCTTTAGCCTCTGTTTCACTGGAGTTATGGAGAAGCCCTTCATAAATGAATCATTTTTATAAGGTTTTGAAATGTGTTTGCCACAAAGCCAACAGCAAAATGACACAAAAATCCATCATAGATTAATAACAAACAAGTACTAAATAGGCTGGTTTGCCTGAATATCAAACACAGCAACCCTCTGAGAACAGATGTAAATCACTGCTGTGCACTGAAGCAAAATTCTTCATTTTGAAATTGTTTGAATTATAAAGATGAATATCTCTGAACATAATTTGTTCTTGAATTATGTTTTAATAGTTCAGGTTGGTGCAAATAGAAATGACCTTGACTGCCTGCCTTCTCAACGATTACATTGTCCCATGAGTTGTAATCGTACACAGTGAGTTTTGAGATCAAGACAGGTTTTTAAAAAAATGTTTTATGAGATAAGAAATGCATTCAATATGCCTTATTTTTGAAATAATTAGTGCAAAATTGTATTTACATATTTTCAAAGTTTGAGAATGTGCACAAATCAGTTTCAGCACACTCACAAACTTGAATTTCTTTGCATTTCCTTTACATAGGCTGACAGTGGGTGATATACTGTACATTGCAGGTGAATCCTTTAGACCCTGTTTTTATCCCATTGTAGTTCTCCTCTGATCCACAACCTGCTCACCCCAACAATCTCTAGACTCTTCCTCGTTATCCAGGAATAAACCTTACTGTCACCATTTATTACCATGCTATTTGTCATGTTATTGCCCATACTTATAAATCTACAGTGTCTGCACAACCCTGTGAACCTCAGACCTTGCACTATATGACACTTCTCAGCCACAGAAATATGAGATACCCAACCCTCCTTATTTATTCCACAAATCTCATTCCACTCAGTGAAGTGTCCTCACAGTGCACTAGGCCAGTGCACAATATATGTCCATTTACAGCTTGAAATATAATATATGCCCTGCTACTTAAACACAGCTATAAAATGTTCAATGTAAATATTCAACATCTGCCAAAAGTTTGGTGTTAACTTTTCCATGAGGCTGATTGATTTTACCTTTTTTTCCAGCTGCAATTTTTTTTTATCAATTACAGGTTGGCCAACTGTAATTGCTTCATTGCTGGCAAACTTGAATGAGATCCACATCTGAATGTTTACTCTTGTTATGTTAGTTCAAATCCTGCCTTCTTTCATACCTCTGCACACTTGGCCAATTGCTGTGTAAAGTAGACATGATTGTCTGTCTGATTCGGAAAGTTACAAAAATTGTTCTCCCATGATTCTGCCATTGGAAAGGGGGTGTCAGATATTGCTTAAAGCACTTCTTTTGAAGCATACTTAGGCCTTCAGTAGGAGACGGAATGTGAACCATGGTCACTGATGTCATTGTCAGACAATTTGTACTGCCAACCATCCACCCTGAACTCCCGAAACGTTTTACAGTGCTACAACGACATTGCACAATGTCTGCCTTTGTTTGTGATTGAGGATCTTCCTGATTGCGGATTGAGGATGTCAACAAACTGCCAATGCTGTATTTTTTCTGGTGAGGATAGTGTCGATTCAACCCTACTCTGTTCCCCACCACTGTACTCAGCCCAGCACTTCATTCAGTTGCAGGATTTCACTCTGTTATCTGACTGTCTGCTGACTTCCACCTGAGCTCCGACCTCCTTATAAATTACTTTCCATAGTGTATCATGCATTGTCCCCTCATACCATATTTCTAGTTTTCCTTTTCTTTTACTCAATGTGCCCTGAAACTGCAAATCAATTTGGTTATCAATAATTCTCTGCACCAGTGTCACTGAGTCACTTTCCAATGCATTTGGCACACATGTTAAATGATTTGGGTTCTGGAAAACTCTTCAGGGAACCGGATTGCAATTCATTTTTCATGTTGAACTTTATCCGAAGATCAGCACCTCTTGGTTATAATGAGATTGCATCTCCATGGACTATAAATTATTTCTAAGAGTTTTCAGCTCCCATGATATGAAAATGCCAGCCTAGCTCTTAAGGGAGCAACATTGCAATCAATTTCCTATGCTAAAGTGAAAATGTCAAGAACATTCAATGTTAATTTTCCCAGGGGCCCTTGTGGTTCAGTCATTATAATGTGTATATATCGTAAAACTATAATGTATGTAACACTGGTGTCTGAACTTCTTCCAATGATTTTTTTCTTTTATCCAAAAATAAAAGCACTGGCTTTCCACAAACTCTTGTTTTACATGACAGCATAATAGAGAGGTGATGACCCAGCAGGTTTCCTGCTGATTTATGTGTCATTTTGTATTCCCAAAGGACCAATTTAACGTGAAGAATAAGAGGGTTGTCGGTTAAATCTATAGCAGCACAGATGAGGGTATGACTACATTGCAAATTGACTTCCTTGGTATCTTGTAAGTCCATGTGGGATGGGCACTTGTATGTTCATGACAAAATAATCAAATAAATAAGTACTTAAAGATAGATCGGTAAATTGTGGCCTAAGTGCACCAGAGGGTCTATAAACACAGAGAGATGCATTAGATTATAATGGTTTAAACATCTAGCGCAATGTTTAGCATAAATCCTGAAGTTAAAGTACTGTATGGGAGGCTATGTGTACAACCATTATTTTACGTACGTTTGAACTTAATTATCCCAAGATCACTTCATTTTTGTCTTGAAAAAAAGATATACAGCAGTTATCCTTCCCTGCCTGGCCTACATTTATAGAATGCACTGAAGCTGTGAGTCTTTCTTATCGTCTTTCGTGAAATCCAGGTAATTTCAAGCAGAATGACCGTGTTCATATAACTGCTTCAGGACCCTTGAGGTGAACGCTTGTTGCCTGAAGCCGATCATCCCAGCTGAATAAGGCAAACTGGACCCCCTCTCCACCTGTCTGATAAATGGCTTGGGTCCAATTCCCTCGCTTTGCTTTTGTATGCCATCGCCTGTCTTTGATGTCATCAGATAATTGCTCCTTTTAGAACTCGGAAAGGGCCACTCAGCGCTCACGGGATGGAAGAGTATCCATGGTGACAATCTTTGTTATTCCACACCGCAAACAACTGTTTATTGTACCCTGGAGGAAAGAGCAAAACGCTTTTGAGTGGAGATACTGCACATCTGGGGCTGAGGAGAGAGGGAGACAGAGAGAGACAGACAGGAATAGGAAGGGAGAAATGGTTAGGGAGAGTAGGAAGAGATGAGAGGCAAACTAGAAAGATCATATTTGTGTGTGAGTGACAGAGTGAAAGAGAGACAGGTGCTTAATGGATCGTAACTGTTGAGGTGAGAGCTCAGTGAGACTGCTGAAAGGAAAAACAAATCCACAGGATTTTCTTTCCTGTGTCCACAAAGGATCTTTATGTGAGATATCGATACACACACTGGATAGATGCAAGGATGATACTTGGGAGATGTATAGGAGATTGTAACAACATTCTCTTTTGTCACATGTGACATATTACAGCCACTTTGCTCGTGTACTTGTACCAGTGCACTCATGCAACTACCCTTTTCCTCATGTAGTATTATTAATGAATGCACACACCCACAATGTGAATGATTTCAGCTCAGCCATTTGTAAGGCTGTCATTCTGCTGTGTCCCTCAGCCCCACCAGTCCCCCTCTCTTTTCCTGTATTAGACTTTATGACTGAGCTAAACTCCACTATACGTCAAAGCACTTTGAATTACAATCCTCTTCACACTCCAGTGCAACAATGAAATTGGCCATCTCACATTTTGCATTTATTACCACTGGATATTGCCAAATGCAATTATGGCAGAAAATGCATGGCTTCCAGCCACGGTTTGACTTTGACTGGCTGCCGTATTAACTTTATTGTATCCGTACAAGGTGATGAGAGTCAGGCATATTAATGTACTTGATTTATTTTACAGCTCTCAGTGAAATAAGTGGGACTATGAGACTGCTTTATGTATCAGGTGTGTTGTACACTATGATATTACACCTGTATTAGAAAAGCCTACAGACAGAGGATGAATTAGACTACTGATCAACTGATAATGTTGACTGCAGTTCACAGTGGGTTCAAATTTAAGGAAGAGTTAGATGCTGTTGGATTTGTTGAAAAGAACTTCTGAACCCCCCTCTGAAGAAGGGGATGGATTACATATTTTGGGTAAACAAGTTGGAAGCCATATCGTGTGAAATTGCTCCCTGTCTACAGCCATCTATGAACGATCTGCCCACATCATGTTTTTTGTTGTGTATTCTGAACCAGCACCAGCACTTATTTCAGTGGATCCTCAAAGATGTCTCTGGGGTTTGGAGCAGCAATCACTTCCCCGCACTGCATCTTAATGACAGAGGAGAGGAGAGGAGAGATTGTGGCTCTTTGAGGAGTTGGTAAGGGGAAGGGAGAGAGAATGTGGGTAAAATAAAGTGCAGTGGAGAGGAGAGGAGACAACGTTGGAGGAAGGATGGAGAAGAGAGGACAGGAAAGGAAAGTGTCAAGAGGAGGAGAAAAGTAAAGAAGAAAGGGGAAATTATAATAACTAAAAAAATAGGTAGCCATGATCATACACTGGCTGTCAGTGCCTTATTCCAGATGTGGATTTTGGATCTTCATCCTCCAGGAGACTCAGCCTTACCCTTTGTGTCTCTATCGCTTTTTATGAATGATATGCTTGAGTTTTGCCTTTTGTGTATATCTGTCCTTTTTCTAGGTCTTTGTAGTAGAGATGAGTGTGTGTGACCCATGTCCTACCTGTTTTGACTGTTAGATTTACTGATATGTAGTATCCAAGTGCTGAAGTTTATTCCTTTATTCCCCTGTTAAATGTTTTTTGAGACTGTCCTCCCAAGAAAAAGGACAGCATTCAGGGGACATTGATAAAAAGCCACAAAGTCCCCAGATGAACGAGTTCTTGGTGAATAGGCAGGTGAACAAACATGGTACTTTGACATGAGAGATGAGCTGTTTGTTTGGACTAATAAAGAACTTTTTATAATTATAAACTTCATTGAAGTAGTCATTTTAACCCGTGTTTGTGCAGCAAAACCATAACTTTATTTTTCAACTGTGATTGTAACAGCTTAGGAAGGCAAATACAAATGATGTCATCCTGCCAATAGGGATGTCAGATCAGAGAACACTTTTATCTATCTGGAGGGCAGTTTCAAACAATGTAATTTGATGTTTAATTTGGAGGACTTGGTTTTCCTTATTTGGAACCGAGGGTTGAGATAGAGGGTGATTATGCTGTACATATTGTAAAGCCCTTTGAGGCAAATGTTTGATTTCGGGCTATACAGTATAAATAAAACTGACTAAACCTTAAAATCAAAGAGTAGAAGAGAGAGGGAGAGGGGAGGAAAATAGGATATAATTAGTGAAAGGGTGAAAAACTGAAAAGTCCTATGAAATGAAGCATCACAAGCTATGGCCTGAAAGAGAATGCAAGAGGGAGAAAGAGAGTAAGTGAAATACAATGATGGGAGGGTGAGGGAGCTTGAGGAAGAAAAGGCAGGAATGATTAAAAGGAGAGAGAATTCCAGGGAAATCAGAACAAAGTCTCTCCAGTGTTATGTGTGCGCATGTGTGTGTGAGTGCATATGTGTGCTTGCATAAAGTAGGAAAGCCTGCGAGCATTTTAAGAGCCAAACCTCTATGGTTTCCGATTCCAAGTCTCATTCTCCCCCTGGAGTTTCACACAGCGAATTCTTGTCGTTTTCTGAGGCTGACTTCGACAATCAGTGCTGTGTATTGTTCACACAGCTCTGATAATCCTGGTCTAGTCCTGGTGGATTAGGGAAGGAGATTCCACCGAGGTCTTGAGGCTCAACGTTATTGATAATCAGTGTTGTTTGAGAGGAGAGAAAATATTCTGGCTTAGCAGGACGACAAAGAATCTGATATACCCATTTATTATTTCACTGTCTGCTGCCTCCATCCATTTCCTTTTAACTCATCCTCTGATGGCATATTCCAATTTTTCTTAAATCAATCTTCAATTCAGTTGTGTGATGACATGAGCAACGTCAGATTTTAAAACAGGACTATATGTAAGGGCAGATGACTGCAGCTTTACATAAAAGGAAACCAATCAAAGAAGAGTGTGTAATCATATTCACGATTATCAGTCAGGACGCTTGTCTGCATAATTCATATTTTGTCAAAGTGCATATTTTATCCACTGTATACTTTCTCCTTTTCTGCAGTTTCCTTTCTTGTCTCATAAAGCGAGGAGACCTTTGCATGAAGCACTTGTCTCTGTCAGGAATGACAATTCATCCTTCATCCTGCTGAGGGGAACACATGACCTTGAAATATAAAAGTGTCACTGTTCAGATTTACTGACATGTAGTGTCTAAGTGAGTTTAAGTTGAATATATTCATTAATCTGGCCCATGCTTTTATTGATATGATAAAGGGAATAAGATATAGCTTTAGTGATGACAACCATTTTTTGTCACATGAATAAATAAAGATGCTGCATATATAACCCTCAGCATCCCATAACATAGTCATCCTTTACATGTCACACTGTGTGAAGTGTATGGCTCAAATGCATTTGGTGTATAGTTATTCAAATATGGCCTTGCCAGCTTAGTGTCACTGGATAAAACATTTAGCCATGGAACTATTAATGATGCTCCAACATTTTGTTGCATTACATGGAGTCACTGCTAATCTCAGTGGCCGGCCACTACGGAGTACTCAACTATCAAAAGCTCACACACATAAAGGCAAGACAAAGGCATGGCAGTTTCCCTCATATTCCACATTTTGTACACAGTGGCAACTGAAAATTGCATAAAATAACTAAAACATGACCTATTATTAAAGGCAACAACAAAAATAAACCATTAAAATGAGATTCATGAACAGATAATTGTAAAACCAAAGTGGAGAGAAAAATTAAACCTTGTGGTAGTCCAGGCAGGTGAATGAGCATTTCAGAAATTCACCTCCTTCCACCTCCTCAGCCTCCTCTTATATCAGCATTTAAACTGAAATACCGGACAGATTTAGATTAAATTTTATACAGACATTCATGGTTCCCAGAGGATGAAGCCTACTCACTTGGTGATCCCTGACTTTTCCTCTAGTGCCACCATGGGGTTCACATTGTGACCATAGATTTCCATCAAATTTGGTGCAGACATATATGATGCCGTCAGGATGAACTGATGACCCCCTGACTTTCATCTAGTGCCATCATCAGGTCCAAATTTTAATTTGTACAATACTTTGGTTTCTGACTAAATGCCTGCAACACTAATGATATTGCCATCATCAAGTGTTAGCATGCTAATATGCTAAACTAAGCTTAAGGCACCATTATGCCTAAGTACAGCCTCATAGAGCTGCTAGCATGACTGTACTTCCAATAAGTTCATCTTTATCAATGTACCTCAGGCTCTGCCAGGGGGGGTTGTGTGCTCAAGTAGCAGAATTGTAACTTCTCCGACTTACTCCGGCTTAACATGAATGCCCATTAGCCCAAACATAGTTGAAACCTCATTAAGTGATCATCTAAGTTAATAGTTCATGCAAAAACAAAAGTTAAACCAACAGTTCAAAGCACTCAATGAATTGACGATGGTCATTTTTAATAAGCTATTAACTAATACCTTATATCTACAAACCCATCAACACACTGATACGTACAGTGCTACTGCAGACATTAGATAGAATTTGATAAACCATCTCCTTAACTTTGGTATTACATACATGTATTCCTTTGCTTTAAATGCAAACATTACTTCAAGAAAAAACTCAAGAAAAGAAATAAAAACTTAAGTAGAATGTGTGAGTCCAAACTCTGCAGTGTAAAATACCCTCCCAATGTGGGTTCCTTGTCTCAACAGTTGCAGCAAAATAATGTTTTTGACTTTTCCACAGCTGAAATGTAGTCATCTTGCCAAAAGCATTTTGTAGTTTTCTTCTTCAAACGTTAACCAGCTGTGACGCTTCTGCCATTTCTCATTAAATGTGGTCGTGACCCTTTTCTCCACGCTTCTTTCACCCTCTCCTCATGGTAATTGAGAGCTTCTCTTGTGTTTGTCTACTTCTTCTTATCCACTGCTGTTTGTGTTTTTTCCTGAGGCCTTTTGCATTAAGAATAGAGCACTACATTCTACAGTTTTCCGTAGCTGAGCTTGTCCCCTTTATGCAACCATTGCCACAACGTGCTGTTTGAAGGGTACAGTACTGTATGTGCTGGTGAGAGGCAAGACCATGTTAAAGTTTTTTCATACCACATCAGAGACCAAATCAGAGTTTTGCACATTGAAACTTCTAAATTGAACTGAAGCAGTCGTAGAATACTATACTGAATACTATAATAATAGTGCATGATGTTGCTGTTAAAATACTAAAGTTGCCTCAAATGGTTTGAAGCCAGTGGTTAACACTTTACCAAATAGCTATGCCTCTCTTCATGACTCCCCCCCCCGTCTATCTTTATCTCTAACTCCCTCAGCAGCATTTAAAGGGTCTCTCAAAATTCAAGACGAGAGGTCATCTGACAGGCTCCGCTGCTCAAAAAATGCAACAAGAGCAAAAGGTCAAGGATTTCTGCCAGCCAGACAGCAAGTGGGTGCTGCTCTTCTCTGACCTGTTTTTTTTTTCTGTTGATGTTAAGTGGAAAGTCTATGAGACTAGACAGTGGAGAAAGGAGAGGAGAGCTGCTTGGGGATTGAATAGTGAGAGGTGAGTAAAAAGGTGAAAACTGAAGAGCATGGGAGGTGCACAAAAAAGAGAGATTGACAAAAGGGGAGGGAGAAGACATGTAAAGATGAGAAAGGGGTTGTGAGGATAATTCATGTGTATGCTCTCCATGACTCACATCTCTGCCAGTCAGTTTATGCTTAAATCCATTTTGAAACCTTAATTATTCGTTTTCTTAAAACAAGAAACAGAGACTCAGTTGAAAAAGAGCAGCAACTACACATGATGGAGAAAAATGAAGGAAATCATTTTGCTTTTAAATTAACTTAATCGACAGCAGCCCACTGTGGTTTGGGACTCGGACGGTTTAGAGGAAGAATTTGTTAAGAATACTGAAAAGTAGATATTGATCAGGATGCCTCCAAGACTCATCCCTGTGGGAGGGTTTCTGGGATTTCCTCCTGCTCAGAAGAGACCTCGGGGGCAGTCCCAGAACACGCTGGAGGGATTACATATCCTTCCTGGGAACCCTCAGGACCACATGCCAGATTTAACCACATCAGAATATCTTTATGAATAGCACAGACCAGTAATTCTGTGTTTGTTTATTGTACCATATATATGGATCTTCCATACATCCCTAATATGATGTTCAAGCAAGGTGCAGGCATGCAAGTACACATGTGTTTCTGTTTGCACAAACTGGCATGCATGACTACCTGCAGAGCTCTGTTCATATACTCTCATATGCTATTTCTCTCTGTTAAATGACATGGTCAGGGGATCGTGAGATAAGCCCCCTGGCTGCTCTTAGCACTGCATGTATCTAATTGGCCTCCTTTAGAGGCTCAGTTTGCGAATGATGAAGTATCAGAGAGCTCCTATCCTTTAGATACATGGAGCTGCAGCTGTGACAGGGACAAATGGACAGACTATTCCATTGGGACTGCTGCAGTTGTCCACTAACACATACATATACAAATACACTATTCACATATCTATCAAAATACAAATGAGCATGGTATACTAAACTACGCACACGCAGGCACACAGTTTGTTTACCAAGGTCTGACAATCCCATATAGGCATATAAACACCATCAGGGTGCCTGCTCATGTCTAGACACATTCAAACGACCAAGATACTGTTTACACATGCACATGAGCAAAAATATACAACACGCGCTGCTGTAAATAGGAAAATATACTGTATGTATTCCATGCGTGAAAGAGTATTCACAGTACATACACAGCAGCAGCTTCCTCATTTGAAGGTCTCCAGCTTAGCCTTTAGCCTGGACTCTGATTATCCTTACACATGCTCCATACTGAGGATTTCTCCCTTTGGTAAAATATATGCTTTCTGAATGGTGTACTGCACAGGCCTGAATTTTTGGCACTAGCCTGAGGCCGAAGACAATATTTTAACATGAAAAGTAACTCTCTTTCTTCCTTTTTTCTCTCTGTTTCCCTTTCTGACTCTCTCTTTTTTTGCACACATAGATGTCGGCGCCCTGTTCTCCATCTTTCTGCTTTAATTTATGGGCCTATCCAACACAAGGCATTAAGTAAGTGAGGCAACTGTATTAGCTAAGACAAACAGTGGTAATGGTAAATGTAGCACTCACCAAACATTAGTCAGCCATCTCACCCACACAAATCTGTGAACGTCTCCCCACTGATAAAGTACATCGTAAAACAACCTTAACAATAAAAACCAGTGAGCAATTGAGTAATAAATCAAGACAAGAGGGGGTATATTTTAGACATGACATGTCTTCTTATCCTGAGATATATGTGTATATATTGTATGGCCCTCTCTTTCAGATTAATTTAATCAGGGGATTTTTTAATGTTCCAAATTGTTGTTCACTATTTTATTGCTCATCTAGTATTTGACAGTGAAGAAGTGCAAATAATTGTGCATCAAATAATTCTAATATCAGCCTCTTTGCCTGCTTCATCATTTACATTACTTTATTCATTTATTTATCAGGGACAATATACATTAATTTACATCAATATGATGTACTGTAAAATGTGTCAGATTTAGCCAGAAGGCAAATTTGAATCTGAAGTTGCTGGGCAGGTTGATGTCACACGTTAAAAGAAGCAAACAAGACAGACAAAAAGTCCTAGTATCTGTCTACAAGATTTTTTTTTGTTTCTTGCAGTTATAACCAACAGTAGTGTGTGTTACTGTGTAAAATGCTCCGCCATCAGTTTGTAATGACAAGAAACAAGGTAAAAGTTTTTGCAAACAAGACTTAATTTAGTGGGAACAGGACTATCAATGGGGCTTAGGGGAATAACTGTGTTTGTTTCTGTCTGTGCATAAGTGTGTGTGTTTGTAAGTGCCCAATTAATGTGCACTGTCTTCTGCCGGTGTCAGTATCTTGTTGGCAATGAAGACAACATGACTGAAAGTAAAGGTGTTGTCTCAGCGGCCACAAAACAGCGAGCATGGAGAGGCTGGTGTTATTAAAGATCTATGAAGCAGCAATAAAGCCATTGTTACTGAGGGCACAGAGTCACTTAACTGCCAGAAAGCATGCACATGGATCATTTTGGTTTGCAGAGACACAGAGAGAAAATGTAAAATGAAAAAAAAGAAGAAAAAATTCAAATTAGATGTTGTCCCTGAAGCAAAAAGCTGACATGTTAAGTTATTTATACTTAGACCGTGAACATATTTACAGGACACATGCTGGGATGCTGTGAAAATGCATTGCAAGAGTTGGCAGGAGATGAAACGAAGACAGTGGGTGCTTTTTTTTTTTAAAGAGTTCATTTTAAGGCAATAGATCTTACTCTTGGCAACATAGTTTGCTTGCTGACAGGCCCTGGAAATGATGCAATAAGCCAAGCGATGTTTCCTCTCCAAGATCTCTCTCTCTCGCACTCTGGCGCTCTGTCTCTCGCTCTCTGTCTCTGACTCTGTCTGCGAATGTCATCAACAAGGTGCCAGAGGCAGTAAGGTCCACATTAAAACAATTTTTTTTTTTTTAGAACCACCACTGCAGCCTGCCATTGGGACACACACACACACACACACACACACACACACACACAGTCCATTTTGTTACATCTGACTAAAAACTTGAAAATCTGGGAGATAATAAAGTAAATATTGGATGTGTAGACCCAAATTTTGGATCTTTAACAAGCCAAATTGCCTCCAGAATTTGTGCTGTAAATATTCGTAATCACTGTGATGTATGGAGCACATATGCATCCATGTGTAAGCAACATTTGTAATGTTGTATCTGGTGGACGTGGAGCTAATTTAACTATCTTATATACTACTGGACAGTTTAATCTAACAATGCCGCATATTTTATTAACTGATCATATGTTTAAAAGGCCAATATAAAATCTGAATTGGAAAAGCTGTCATGTGAATATAGTAGTGGAGTAGAAGTATAAAGTAGCCAAAATGGAAATACTCAAGTACATGAAAATTGTACTTAAGTAGAGTATAAGTCCTTACTTACTTATTTAATTAATTATTTTTCTATTTTTGCTTTTCTCTATTTTCTTTTCTCTATTTGTACTTCTCTGTTTCATGTTAACCAGCATTATAAAGATCTGATGCATTTTGCATTGCATTTGTGCATTCTGTCATGTTTAAGGCCACTACCACATTACGCCTCCTCGCAAGCCTGTGCATAAGTGGCAAGTCACAGAAAGAATAAGATTTATTTAGGCAGCAATTTATTCATACCAGAACATCACATACAAATGTCACCATCATCAAATACCCACTTGAAATGAAGGAAAACTGTCTGTGACAGATGTTACACAGTGATTATGGTCTTGCCAAAGAAAAAGGCAATTAATGCTCTTTTATTGTAAGTATGTGACGTTTTACTGCAGATAGTGTAGGACAGGAGAGGAAACCAAACGAGAGACAAGCTGCTGATTTCTTCCTGCTGTGGCTCTAAGGAAAGTTTGATTCCTCTAATGAAATGCAGTTAGCTGATGTTACAGCTTTGTGGATTGTAATGATTTGTCATTCTGCTTGTTTGTTGGACCCTTTGATTATTATGTGCTGTTGTTCCATTCTGTTTCATTTTGTGAATTTATATTATGCGAATAAAGATGTTACAGTGCCAGCAATAGTTTTTTTCATTTGTCAAAATGATAGATGTTTTTTGGAATTATCTTCGCTTTTAAAATTCTCTAAATGATAAAACAATTTGTTTAGCTCAACCCGGCAGCTACTACAACAACAGCAACTGCTGATGGTAGTTGACAAGTGCCAAAAAAACCCCTCCAGTTTTATGGAAGTGAGTAAAGAACTGCCTCTCAAAATACAAAGACTATGTCACTTTGTCTAATGTGAGTGTTGGTGGAGATTTTGAAAATTATTCTTTCATCAAGACTGTATATACAGTTCAGTAGTTTAATAGAGTGGTTCCCCACCGAGGGGCCGCCCCTCCTCCAAAGGGTCACAAGATGAAGCTGAGACGATTAATGGGGTAGAAAAGAAGAAAAAATCAAGCTCTGGTTCACAAATTAGTATTCATTTTTGGGCCTTTTTTCAAATCTTTGTTGTTTTGTAAAATATTGGATAATTTTACCTTTTTGTGCAGTGAACAGTTATCTAAACGAAGCCATCTGAGAAGTTTAGAGGGGAAATGTCTCTTTGGTGGAACTGCTGCCAATTTACAGACATCTGAAACATGACAAGGGGCCACAAGCCAGTAAGTATAACTGTCAGATAAATGTAGTGGCGGGGGCAGGGTTGACAAGTTTTTGGTGAGCAGTAAACCAATGTTCAGGCTTCAAACTTCCCTTCAGGTACCTATACTGTAGACACAGTACAAACAGTCAATCAAAAAAAAAAAATATATATATAAAACAGACCTCCTTCATCTAGGTGGAGAGTTTGAGCTTCTCCCCTCTGGACAGAGCTTCAGAGTACCAAACTCCAGGTCGAACAAGGTGAGAAGTCCTTTTATCTCTCTTGCCAGGATGAGTCCGCTGATCATGAGTCTCCCATATAAAATTATTGCTTGATAATGATGATGTTTAAACCACTGTTAATTGGGTTTGATGATGATAGATAGATGTGAGTTTTAACATTGTTTTCTCCATGTTTTGACATTTGGCCTAGTAAGTTTAAGTAGCTGGACTCGAATAGCCTCCCCAGCTTTATCTGCATGCAGCCCAAGTTCTCTGTACTTCCCTCTGCCCTTCTTAACACACACACACACACACACACACACAGACAAGCAACTGCAAGGTATTCGCTGCCTCCAGGCAAACTGAGGGGGGCTTGTTTTGTTTGGAGTGGCCTTTGTTTAGACACTGTGTCACACACAGTCAGTGTTTATGTCACACAGTGGATGTTTGGTACTCCACTCCATCCACTCTGTGTTTCCCCACATATTTTATCCCATCAAAGTTTTAGCTCACTGGCACTTTTTAAAAAAAGGCTCTGAGTGATCCTCTGGGAAAAGAGGAGATGAGAAAAAATGGAGAATGAACTTAGCAGCAGTTAGTCTCTTGTTGAAGGAGATGCAGAAGAGTTCTTTCAAATTTCAAAATCTGAGGTGAAGTATTTCTCACCAGCTGTAACACTAAAAGCAATGGGCTCGTGGAGCACAACTCTTCATCTCTCTTACGCTTTTAAATTGTTTGTGAAAGTGGCAAGTGGCAGACAGCACTAGACATTGTTTACTCTTAACTTTTTGTTCTGTTTGCTGTTGTCCTTGAACATGTGATGCAGTGATGAAGTGAGTTTGTGTGAGAGAAAGATAATGTGTACACATACTTAATTTTATCCAGTCTGTTTTGCAGTTTGGACTATACTGCAAAACAGAAATGACGCATCTGTTTCTAAATGACCTCATTTAGAAACAGATGCGTCATTTCTGCCATTTGTAGTAAAAAAAAATGGCCATATCTAAAAAAACACCCAAACCCTCATTTCTCCACGTCAGAAGGAGTTTTCTGGTGCTCTTCCCTTCCTGCCTCTCTCTCAGGCTCGGGCAGAGAGAGAGAGAGCCTCCAACGTGTGACGGGCTGTGGGCTGTGAGATCCTTGAAAAAACTCTGACAGATCAAAAAGACCCTGAAGTAGGAGGGGGCGAAGCAGAAACATGTGTAGTGCTGAGTGTTCAGTCATCTATTTCACTCTTACTTTCTCCTTGTCTTTGCCTCTCTCATCTTCCCACTGTCTTTTATATCTTTTTTTTTAAAAATCTTTCTCTCTTCCTTTTTATTGCATATTTATTTCTATGTTGCTTTCTGCTCATCCCCTCGCTAACTTCTTCAGCTCACATTTGTGTGTGTATTCTTCACTCATACAACATCTATAAATGTGTCCTGTATGTGTTTTTAATGGAACAAAAATTCTGTTAAAACCTGGGTTAGGTTAAAAAAAATCATGAAGTTTGGGACCAGATACAAACGTTCAGCTGCCACCCTTACATTTTATTCTACTGTTGGGACTTCCCTTAAAATAGTTACAATATTTACACTTATTTACCTACTCAGAATGTTCACTTTAAGACCACGAATTGTTATTAGAAATGTATAGCAGTGCTGATGTTCTGTATTGCTTGAACAAAAAGTTTTATTGTCAATGTCAGAAAGAAATCCTTATGCAGCAAATATTTTTAGACCATTGTTTATGAAAATATCACCAAAGCAGTCCTTCTTCCTTTGAATGCAGCCTAGATAGATAGATAGATAGATAGATAGATAGATAGATAGATAGATAGATAGATAGATAGATAGATAGACTGATTGATTGATTGATTGATTGATAGACTAAACATAAGTAAAGTATACAAGTATTCCCATTAACATATGCATCCATACGGTGTGCAAATTGCTGTAAGGTGTACAAAATGGATGTAATTAGTAAGTTAAAAATATGTATTGCACTTTTTGTATTGTTTTTGTATTGTATTGTCATCTGGCCTCAGATGACAGTCAATTTTAATTAATGATGTTCAGTGTTTTTGAAATGAACATTTGAAATGCATATACATGTACTTGAAGTATTCTTATTATCCATATTAGGTTCCCTGAATTTCTAAAGTGAGCAGGGAAGAACATCTGTTTTTCAAAGTTGCATGATGCTAACAGCTCATCTGATCACCTAAAATCTATTAGGTCCTTTGATTAGTTCAAAACATTTTTACTGTCCCATCTCGAAACAAACTCATCCAAGTGTAATAACATAAATAGTACATTAGTACATTAATAAAGTCATTAATATTAATAATCAGATTTACTACTTATTTAATAAGAACTAACTTAAAAATAAATTTTAAAAAAGTCATAATGTCAGTAGTAAATACATTTTCAGATGGCAACTGTTTGATATTGATTGGTAGAATCAATTTGGAATACATGTAATAAACCCTGTAATCCCCGTGTTAGTTGTACCATTTTATATAATCCTCCTCTCCTCTCCTCTCCTCTCCTATAATCCAAACCTTTGATATTACGATATAGTTCAAAGGAGGTCAGCTGCTTTGTAATCCCATATATATCAGGACCAAAATGTAATGATTTTAATGGTCTTACACACAGTGTGACTCACAATTGAAAAAAAATACTCTACCCTGCTCAGCGGCTCACACCACATTCTCTATGGACCTCTCTGAGCCCGTCATAAACCCAGAACTTGACCTACAGGTCACAGGTATGAGATTAATTTTCGCAAAAGCATTTTGAGTGCATTGGCGTAGCGCTGATGCGCCACAGAGCCAAAGTGATCAGATGGAGAAAGGAAACCTGTGGCATGGAGAAATAAATGGTTTTTATGACTCCCTCCCTTGAGCTCAGTTTTCTCCTGATGCAACTTTTTATGACTTGTTATGACTTTCTTGGCTCTATAAAAGCTTTAATGATCTGTTACACATTGTGAATTTAGGTTAAAGTTTTTGTAACTAAAATTAGTGCTGGTTGTGGTTTTGTATGAAGACCTGATCTAGTTTATTAAGAAAATTATGTACTTCATCATTGCACTATTATAAGTGCATATTAGGGCTGCAACTAATGATTTTTTTAAGTACTCTGCTGATTATTTTCTCGATTAATCATATCGCTATTTGAAATGGCAGTTTTTACCTGATCAACAGTCCCAAAGCCAAAGATATCTGGTTTACTATCATTCTGTATATGAGAGAGAAAAGCATCACAGTTGTTTAATCGAGTATCAACATAACTGCAGAATAAAGCTAAATCTTTATTTCCTGAAATCAAAGAGTGATATTTGCTCTGGAGGGAAAAGTCAATTTTTAAAAATTCAACTAACGTATGTCTATTGTCCTGTGACTGCAACTGGATGGAAGTGGAAGTGTTATATTTATAACTGTAACTCCTCAAGTTAAGCATCTGTAACTGGTGCATTAAAAGTAAATGGATAATTGACAATATGATATAATACAGTTGTACTCATATAAGATATGTCTTTATATTTTATATGAATAATAAATATAATGTTTTTATTTTACTTATGAACTATTTAATGATATCTATTAAATCGTATTTATTTATTGATAAATACTTACCCCTAAATGAACAGTACTGCCACCATGGATTCATTATTAAAAAATCAAACAAGTTGTTATTTGTGTTTTCTGTAACATTCATGCACCCTGCTGAGTGTCAGACCACATGTTTTTATGCTGCAGGTGTCACCTCTGAATTGTCATGCTGTATCTCACATCCCGGTGTGTCCACGCTCAGCCAGCCTGCCTGCCACTCTGGCTGACCCATGATGCCCTTGGACTTGATGTGTTGCCACGACAACGAGACAAATAGCCACCCATCTTGTGAAGCATGCAGGCCTCATTTGGGGCTTCTTGTTGTTTTCCTCCTTCCTCTTTTAATGTCTGACAGCCTTTATCTTTGTATCTACTGTAAGTGGATTTGTGTCTGGGATTAGATAGATGAGTTTGATAGATGAGGTCAGTTACAGAGTGAGGAGGTTTCCTGCAACTCTTTCTATTATGTGGTCTATTACTCTGAGCAACCCTCTGCATTATGTGTTATTATGAGTGTGTGTACTAAATTTAGCACTGATTTTCTTGATGTTAATTATGTAACATGCTGTCTTCTCAAACACTCAGCCTGTATGGGAAATGGTACTGTATAATAATCTAATACAGGGAAAAAAATGTTTGATGCTCTCCCATGATTTTTCTCTTGAACAATCTTTCTCTCTCAGTCTGTTGTTATTTCTCTCTCTCTCTCTCTCTCTCTCTCTCTCTCTCACACACACACACACACACACACACACACACAGGGGACAATCTGGGAGTCAGAAATAGAGAGATGGGGGGGTGAGAACATATCATATCATAAATGTAATATCAGCCTCCATTTTAGAAAAAAAGTCCATCTCCTTTTGCTGTCGACTTTGAGATGGATTTGATGGATAGGCAGAGGGGTTTTTTCGATACCCATTTGCTGTAAGAACTCGAAAACATCATGCACTGATGACCTGATCACACCCCCATCATCATCTGTCAGAGCAAACTGAGTTGCTCACTGCTTTGTTTGCCCAATAACACAGTGAATGATTCATTCCTCGTGATCTATATGAAGATGTATGATGAGACAGGTCCCAAGTGAAACTGTGATTTTTCACAAAAGGCCCTGATCTCTTCTTGGCTCATTACTTTTTATTTTCTAAACAAACAAACAAACAAAAAAATTGACTCATATTTCTTAATGACAAACTTTGATTGCTTTTATTGTTTCAGTGCTACAAAGCTCATGATGTAGGACGGAAACCCCGCGTGTCTCATGGTAAAATGCATGGAATCAGCACATGACACGTCTTGCATGGCAATACAATGATGGCTGCCGTCGCATATAGGCTATATACTGTAGCTACAACACTGAATAAAGATGCGCTTGTACATTATGAGCGAAAGTTCCTGCCTTGTCTCATTCCATCAGCAGCTAGTGACCCCTGATTTTCTCTTTACACGGCCCTCTAAACACACACCGAAAAGAGACTGTCCCTGAATGAAAGTCTGTGTATTATTTTTTGCTGTTCCATACAGTCAGTGAACATTTCATGTTGTCCGTTTAATTACTCCACGTTTAAGTAAACACAAATCTTTTCAGTGTGTTTGGTTACGGTCTGTGGAATTTGCATCTTATAATCTTCTTGAAAGCATTTTGGAAGTCTTTGTTGAAGTAGGCATATATGATGGGGTTGAGGAGAGAGTTGGAATAGCCCAGCCAGTTTATGACTGCGCCCAGCCAGTCGGGCATGTAGCAGCTCTCTGCACAGAAAGGTAGCACCAGTGCGACGATGAAAAAGGGCAGCCAGCAGAAGATGAAAGTTCCCATGATGATCCCCAGTGTTTTCACCGTTTTGCGTTCCCTGGCCAGCGCGATCTTTCTCTTCGCCCCCGAGTTCTTTTCATTCATGTTTTCGTAGCCATGCGAGGAGGACTGAGGGGTGTTGGGCAGAGGCAGGTGCGTCTTTGAGTTGCTGATAACTTCTATGATCTCAAGTGACTCGCCCTCCTCTCCGTACTTCACCGCGCCGTTTACGCACGGAGAGCTGGGTTTAGACTCGTCGCTGCGCTTCCAGCCTTTGTTCCCGGCCTCCCCGTTGGTTTTCTTGTGGAAGATGGCCGGTGACACAGTCAAGCACCTGTCTGACACTTTTGCTGTCTCGGTTTTCTT
This sequence comes from Maccullochella peelii, assembly GCA_002120245.1. Lineage (NCBI taxonomy): Eukaryota > Metazoa > Chordata > Actinopteri > Centrarchiformes > Percichthyidae > Maccullochella > Maccullochella peelii. The sequence goes on along the minus strand of LKNJ01003696.1, from coordinate 8,187 downwards.
GACCGTCTTTCGAATCCGAAACCGAGCAGCCTTGAATATTCGCCCGTACAGGACCAACATGAGGATAAGAGGGATGTAAAAAGCCCCAAATGTGGAGTATATGGTGTAGCCCGGGTCCTGGCTGATGATGCAGGCGTCGGGGTTCGCCCTGTCTTCGGCGCTTCTCCAGCCTAACATAGGCGGAATAGAGATGGAGAAACCAATTAACCAAGTTACACTAATCAAGATCGCAGCTCGCCTTGGTGTCCGTTTATTTACATAGTCAATGGGGTCTGTTATGGCCCAGTATCTGTCCAATGCAATTGCGCACAGATGCAGGATGGATGATGTGCAACACAGTACATCCAGAGAGATAAATAAATCACAGATCTCCTGCCCCAGTGTCCACTTGTTCAAAACCTGGTAAAGGGCCGCCATTGGCAGCACCAGCACCGATACCATGAGGTCTGTAACGGCCAGGGATCCAATCAGATAGTTAGCCACATTCTGGAGAGATCTCTCCAAGGCGATGGCTGCCACGACGCACGCATTGCCAAATATGGAGCAGAGGATGAGGGCCCCCAGGAGCAGAGAGGTGATAATCTGGTAACTCAGCTTCAGATCTGGCAGAGACCCAGACCCCGTGGCATTCGCACCCTCGTCCCAGTCGGCAACCACGTCTACCTTGTCTGGGTAACCGCTGGTCGCGTTGCTGTCGTTGCTGCATGTTGTTATAAAATCCATAATGCGACCACACTCGCAAGCGCAACTTTCCCAGAGCAGTGGGGGACACGCAACTGGACAGATAAGCAAGACACAATCAGCCACTCAGACTGCTGCTGTGCGTTTTACCGGCGTCCATCGGAGTTACCGCGTTCGGTCCGCCGCTCTCAGGACGCATGACGCAGACGTGTTTGTGAGTGTGTGACTCAGGGTTGTGTGTGTTGAAGCCCGTGAGTGTTGACAGCCGGGTGCGCTAACTGGTACTGCGAATCATCTGAGCTTGGTGACGCCGTGAATTCATTTATACCAGCAGCTTCGGGTACGTCAGACCGTGTGGAGGTCGCCCTGGAGTTTTGTGCCTCTGCTCTCCTTGTTGCTCCGTTTTTCACTGCAGAGAGCCGATGAGGGTGCAGAGCTCTCCTTTCCTTTTCTCTCTCCTTTATTTTATTTTTTTGACTCATTGAATATCACATTTCGTGGACATTTGTGGATATTTTTTAGTTTACATCTCAGAGAGTAAGTGTCAGTCAGGGCTAACACTTATGAACTGATTTATTACAGAAATAGCAAGATAGCATAAAATAAAAGTAAAATCTGTCGGCGGACTGCTCGAGGTGGAAATATTAACCGAGAAAATCTTTCATCACTTCTAATGAACCTTTCGTTTAAGCCAACTTCAGTTGAAACTGCTCTTTTTGATGAGTAAAAATATATTAAAGAGAAAATGAGAAACAAGTTCAGACAGAGTGTTTACGAGCGCAACCATGCATTTCGAGCCGGGATGGAGAGAAAGGTTACATTCCCAGAGCGAGAGGTAGTTTCAGGACCAGGGACAGCGCCACGACAGTCCAGAGAGGAGAGCTGCTGCCATCTGCTGTTCATAGCGGATACTACATCAAATAATGGCCACTGTTCTATCCGTAGGCTACTTAGAGTTGAAGCCAAAGTAAGACACTGTCGGGAGGATGGGGAAACAGGGGGGGTTGAGCTGCCGAAGGAGATGGTTGAAGAGATGAGGAGCAAACTGTGTGTGTGTGTGTGTGTGTGTGTGTGTGTGTGTGTGTGTGTGTGTGTGTGTGTGTGTGTTCGTGTGCGTGGAAAAGAGAGGAGGAGGGGATTCCCTGGAAAACAATAGTTGCTTTTGCCTCGTGTTTGAGTATGTTTGAGCCAACTAATAATGTCAGCAGTGAGTCAGAAATCAGCCAGGAATGAAAAGAGCTGGTGAGGGAAAACAAACAAACAAACAACCTTGTAGGGTGGATAGAGGGAGGGGGGTGCTGGGTTTCCATTATCCTCGATTGGAGTTTGGAGAATAATTTAACCCAGAATTAAAGTTAATAGGGAAAATGCAAAGAAAATAAAACAGAAGCATATTAGAAAATTGGGAGGGAAAAATTAACTATGAAGATATAAAGTTTTAGTTTCGACGTGCACAGTGTGGAGAGAAGTTGTTCCTGGTACTGGCGAGTGACTATAACCATATAAGTCAGCAGTGACGATGCATCACTATTAACTCCCACTACAGCTACAAAACGGAAGGCAAGGCCGGGTGAACATACTGCTCCACACACCCATTGATTTTGACTGACCCTGCTACTGCTGTGAGCCTCAAAATGTAAATGAGTAGATAACTAGCTAAAGCCTTTTCTCCATTGTTTTACACCAAAGTAACATTTTCACTAGAAGTTTAATCACACAGTTTTATGGTAAACTAAAGTTAGAGCGACTGAAACTAACTTATGCTGATAGCTAACACTCGCTGTTTTAGTCATCAGATTTTCTGAAAAATATCTACTCCGGTAATCTTTGAAAAACCTAGAAGGTCATTAAACACTTACCGCTGTTCTGAGGATATTTCCCGAATCCTCAAAGACTCTTCTAACCATCTCAAAATGACAGCTTCTTGCAGTTTTGTCATTTAATGGTATTTTAGGGAAAAGTTAAGATTTCTTTTAAGCAACTGCTTGGAGTTTTATTGTTCTGATAGTGGTATGGGTGTGTTTTATCAGAGGGCAGAAGTTTAAAGATTTTGCCTGAGTGTGCGATGTGGGCTAACTAATAACTGCTGCAAGCTGCACTTAATATTCAAAGTGGATTCACTCATTAAATAAGATCATAAAATACAAGCACAAGGCTCAGCCCTATTGGCCTATTCCTTTTAACCTTTAACATGTATATGTTCAGTAAAGTACTACAACCATCAATATTCAAGTATTAATTTAGAGAAGCAGACAGATAAAACACTGTAAAAACACAGTACAATGCATATCTCATCAAGGTACATTTATTGATGTTAAGTGTAAAGCTATTTAGAGGTTGAGGTTTGGGGGTTGGGGTTGGGGGGTTAAGAAGGGGGGAGAGAAAAGGGGGAGTGGCAGAAAGAGAAAGAGATGGGGTCAGAAGGGAGACGAGGGGGGAGAAAAGGTGGGGTTAGGAGAAAGAGAGATGGGGAGAAGTTATTATCAAGGCAGCTGTTGAAGCTGGTCCTGGTCTTTACTTGTCAAGCCAACTGCTGCACGAACTGCAGCACAGCAGCCGCATCCAAAAACTAGGCCGCTTCATCTGATTCTCTGCTGGAGCCTTATTCTTCTCCTCCTCCACCTCCTTCTTCATCTTCTTCTCATTCTTTTGGGGGAATTAATAAAAACATCAGCACATAAATACCAGTAAACGTCTACAGTGAAACAAAAAGATCATCTGGAGACATCTTCAAGTTAGAAACAACTGGACTTGTTGTTTGGTCCAGAAAACGCTTCATCACTTCACAACTCATGAAGCCTTGGGACAAAGAAGCAAATTTTGGGATTCTAATGCTTTCAGATTAGTTATAGAATGAAGGGAAGGAAAGGAAGGAAGGAACAGCAAATAAGTTCAAAACTGATGAAACCTCCTGGATAAGGGATAAAACATCTTTAAGAACAAACAAGTCCAGCTGCCTTTGACTTATGACTGAGACAGCTCATCATAAATCCTTCATTGTGTCTCTGCTGGTCTGTTCCACCTGACAGAAAATCTAACATCTTATCTGGTTGGATCTGGTCCAATCTATTCTTGTGTACTTTTAAAGTGGTCTCACAGATTAGAATTTCCATGTAAATGCATCCTTACCTTTGAGAAGATATTGCGGAAGACGCGGCAGGTTTCTTCATCCTCCAAATGTTCAAGTGGAGCTGCCTGAATCTTCTTCCTCCTACATCCACTGAACCACCGCATCCACTGCAACTTCTTCCTCTTGCCATTACATCCTCCTGCCAGTGTCTGCTCTTTACTGTCATGATTTGAACCATTGTCTGTCTGAATCCTCCTCTTTATTGCAGTGCCTCTTCCTGTGAGGAAGGATTTCATGGTTGTGATAGCTCCCTCCAAAGTGTTCTTGGCTACTCTGTCCTTTGACAGCAGGCAGCTGGCAGCAGCAGTGATGTTGGAGGATCCTCCATCCAGAGAGGCTTGTATGGCCACTGATAGGACAGAGTTGACCTCAGCAATGACCTCTCTTGCTATGGCCTCTGTGAATTTGGGTGAAATCCTTCCAGGGGTGTCCGCACCAACGACATCACAGAATGCCTGGGTGAAGGAACTTTCCAAACTTCTCTGCATGTTGTACTCAATGATACCTAAGTTCTCATTGAGGGGTGCTGAGGAGGACAAGGGACTCCTCAGGTTAAAGGTGCCAGATGTGGAACCATGACCTTGACAGATGGCCTGTAAGACGTTCTTAGCAACTGACTCTGAGATGAACCTCAGCACATCTGTGCACATGTCAGTCAGCTGCTCCTTCACATCCTTATTGTAAACACTTTCGCCTACTTCCCTCCATTGCCTAAAACAGAAAGAACAAAAAATGGCAGGTTAAACATAAAGATTATACACAAAAATGTTGTAAGTATCCACAAGAGTTTCCATGGGGATATAAATAACCTACTCTTCACTTAGACTCTGGAAAAATCTTCTTATTAAGGCAGTGATGGTGGAAGAATTCAGGACAAGTGGCCAGTCTGAACTTGAACTCAAGTCTGACTGGGGAGGAGCATCACTGTCCTTAATGATCTTGACAGGCCCAGTGGCCTCAAGTGTCTTGACAGCCTCAGTGGACTGCAGTGTCTTGACAGCCTCAGTGGCCTCAAGTGCCTTGACAGCCTCTGTGACCTCCAGTGTCTTTACAGCCTCAATGGACTGCAGTGTCTTGACTGCCTCAGTGGACTGCTGTATCGTGACAGCCTCAGTTGACTGGAGTGTCTTGACAGCCTCAGTGGCCTCAAGTGCCTTGACAGCCTCCGTGGCCTCAAGTGTCTTGACAGCCTCGATGGACTGCAGTGTCTTGACAGCCTCAGTGGACTGCTGTGTCGTGACAGCCTCAGTGGCTTCCAGTGTCTTGACAGCCTCTGTGACCTCCAGTGTCTTGGCCTCCAGTGTAATAACAGCCTCAGTGGACTGCAGTGCCGTGACAGCCTCTTCAATCACGTGGGAGACGAGCATTTTGGCTGCCTCAGTGATGGCTGCCTTGGCGGAGGAAGAAGAGGCATAGGAGGCAGGTCTCGGGCTCTCCTCTGACTTGATGGAAAGTCTGGAGTTTGATCCTGTCATGGTGATCCAGACTTTCCCTTTTTCTCCAAAATCATTTGCCTCTGTGTCCAGGATCTCTGGATACAAGAAGCTTTGACATACTTTTGTAATCACCTCATCGACATTCTGATCAAATGATGTGATCATCTCTGAGGAACAACAACAAGTGGAGGATGTCATACTGCTGTGCTCGCTGATGGTTGAAAGGGTGCAAGGGCAAGTGACCTTTTTGTTGTCTAAAATGTCATCACAATCCATCAGCTCATTAAGATCCTCAATGGTCACATCAATGACCCATGAGACAGGGATGTTGGTAATATCTGTGATCTCTGGGTCTATGGAGAAAGCAGGAGAGCTGGGGGTTTCATCCATGTTCTCTGCTTCTTTGTCCATGTTACTTGAATCAGAAATCTAGTGGAGAAACACAAACATTGGAAAACTGTGCTAGGAGAGGAGTTGAAACCTTTTACTTAAACAGAAGTTGAAGTACCATTCTTGTATTAAGATTTTAAACAAGTTAAACAAGTATTCAGTGAAGTGTAGATATCACTGTACAACTGTGTCCTTGTTTTAATACTGCAAACAATGCATATGCTGATTTTTCATAGTGATTTCTATCAACATTTGTGTTTTGTATATATGTTCTTATTAATGGCTCAAAAATGTTGCTCATAAATAGTTTATCAAGATCAATTCTTGTGATTTTCCTCCTTATATTTTTTTCTTATTTTAACTTATTATTCTTCCATAGTGTATGTGTTAACCTTTAAAAAAGAACATGCACATTTCAAAAGTGATAAATTCACATATGGACACATGAAGTTTATTGCATTGTCACATCTCACATTATCATATGAAACAGCATTTTCACATGTGCTCAATTTACTTATAAGCGTATGTGATTTTTGGAAACATACATTTCACATGCATTTTAATATTTGCATGCATATATTTACATATGTGCATTGAGTTTACTTGTAATTAAATTTGCTATGTAAATCAAATATAAGAAGCTGGATATATTATACAAACTCACTCCAAAAACATTTTTAATTTCAAACAATAAACAGATTAATTTTAGGTGGAAAAATCTCTAAATGCACAGATGAATTGAAAATATTCAGGTCACTGTGTGATGAAACATGTAGCTTTACTCTTGTTCTTTTCTTGTTTATTCAAATGTTATGGAGTAAAGTTTTCATCTTGTCTCTCTGTAAAGCCAGACAGATGAACAGATGCTACCTGTCCTCGAGATCACACTGAAACTCATTCATTGCTGCTTCTTCACATAATTCATTTCTCTAAAGTTTTCTTCATCACCTTTTTATACGTTTTAAAATTGTGCAAATTCTCTAAACTATATCAATTTAGTGCTTAAGCTTCTGTATAGTGCATTTACCTGTCCCTGTCCAGACATTTTCAGATGAGCTGGGTTTACTTGTTTTTCTTTCTTTTCTTTTCTTCTGAACTTTTTGTCTTCAGATTGTCTCACTTAGAGTACTGTGTTTTCCTCTTGTGGCAAAATGTTTGTAGTTTAGTGCAGATGATCTCTCTGTAGTGTTCACTGTGGAGAATAAGTCTAAACTGAACTTCTGCAGGACCGACCACTGATACACTGTGAGGTCATAGAACTCTCTGCGTTCTAATAGAACTTGTGTGTGCATAAATTAATTTACATTCCAATGTATATGAGTGTGTGTGTGTGTGTGTGTGTGTAGAGAGAGAGAGAGAGAAGAAGATACACAGGATTTTCAGTATCATAGAGAAACTGTGAAGTTTATTAACATCATGGTCGGATTAACCTGTTTGGCGAAATGGGCAAAAATTTACTGTTGGCCCCCTGTTGTTCAAAAATTTCATTTCACAACATTATATCTAGGAATATGTATCATGTGAGCATCGGTCTCCTCTTCATGACAGGGCCAGATAATAAGCTGATACTGCAGCCTCAGCTTTGCACTTTAGTGGTACAAATTCCATAACAAATGTGTATTCATTAAATTACAAAAAAACAGATGACACACTATGATCTGTGGTTTTTGGTGCCCTAGGGGTCTGGGGCCCCTGGGCAGTGGCTTACTTTGCCTGGTTGGTAATCCAGCCTTGGCTGTCTGTTGTGGACAGAGAGACCAAAATGCAGGTCATGCAAGTAGGCCTACTAATTAGCTACAGATAGCAATCCACCACAGATCACAGATGTACTGTCAACCCCCACGAACAATTATTAATAATAACTAGAAAAATTGCATTTCCTGCAGAAAATGCGTGGGAATGCTGAAAGCTGAAATTTATTCACATTACACTGCTGAAAATGCAGAAATGCCAGAATTTGAAGCATTAGCTGAAAATGCAGAAATGTGAAAAAATAGGTAAAAGGCTGAAGGAGAAGTAGTAGTAGAAGTTGTGGTGGTAGTAGTAGTAGAAAAGGCTTCAGTAGTAGTAGTAGTAGTAGTAGTAAAGGCTGAAGTAGTAGTAGTAGTCGAAGTATCAGATAATGGCGGAAGTAGTAAAAATCCCCACAAAGATACAAAAAACTGTTTTTGTGTGTATTTGTGTGTGTGTGCCTGTGTGTTTGTGTGTGAGAGAGGTAGGTTTGAATTTATTAACAGTTAAAAGGCACAGAGGTAGCAATACTACAGCTCTACATCAATCCACCAATCAGAACAGAGGAACAAACTGATGGAGGTTTAATCAGTTTATCA
>LKNJ01003695.1:0-53646 GCA_002120245.1 Maccullochella peelii | reverse complement strand
TATCATTACTGTCTCTTGGCAAATCTTATTGACTCTGATGATGTCTCCTGTCCATAACTCTTCCTCCTGTGAAGCTCCTCATGCCTTGCCATACTCCTCTGCTTGTTTAGAGCCACATTTCTCCTCATTCTCCTCTTCCATGTTTTCCTGATATCAGTGTTCAAATGTTGTGTGATCAGTCTCTCTTCTCTTCCCCCAACTGCTTCTCCTCTCTAAGCCCATAAATGTTGCTTTTCCTACTGGCTTTTTTCTCGTGGTGTTGATTTTCCTGTCATCCCGTTATTACTCTTCCTCTACTGTTGCCTCCGTGTCAGTTGCCCCCACCATCCAGCAGCTGCTGGGGCCAGAGCGGGACCACCACTGGTGCATCCCCTTCAGCGTGACAGGGAACCCCAAGCCTGAGCTGCAGTGGTACCACGAGAACGTGCCTCTCCATGAGCAGGACTACATCCGCACCATGATCCACCTGTCCACCGAGAGCGAGTACCATGGCTGCCTGCAGCTGGTCAACCCCACGCACATCCACAATGGCATGTACAAGCTGGTGGCATCGAATAAGTACGGCCAGGACGAGAAGAAGGTCTCTGCGCAGTTCCACGACCCACCTGACATCGAATACACAGGTGTCAATTTGCTCTTTTTACACGGGTTCATTCAGTCAGCTCATTTCTGATGCTACTTTCCGTTTATCACTTCTAACATACAGATGTTTTTTGTCTTTTTAGCAGAAGATCCATTCTACTACTGTAAGTAATGATTCAGCTTTATAAAACCAACAATGGTTACACTTATGACTACAACATTTCAGTGAATTCAGAGAGGTCAGGTAGCAGCTCCCTCCCAGCAGATTCACTGTATTGAGCGTGCAAGTCGTGGCAGAGCCCATACCATTAGTTGGCATTGATTTCATGGCCATGTAGGCTGTAGTTAAACTTACGGATCGTGTAAGCACCAGAGGGATAATGAATTGTTTTGTTAATCAACTCGGCCACAATATTTGTCACACACAAATAATAGGTTAAAAGTGCTAAATACACCCTGCATAAGATGATGTGACAGTATTTTTCCCTTTCTGGCAGGCATCTGTGCAGAAGCCCATCAAGAAACAACCCTCCTGCTGCTGGCATTACCCTGTCTCACCCTGCTGCTGATGAGCTATCTGTAGGCTACATTAGCTTGGTGTCCACTGAAGAGCTACACAGGACATTAGCTGTTGTCTATGTCACTCAGTTTTTCATACAAAGTAAAGTTAGTATCTTCTGGACAATGGGGATTAAGTGCTAACTCTACTGTATAATTGAAAATAGTAGAATAGTGAGTTTTGATATTGTAACAGAGGTTAGCTCTAGCCCTGGCTCTTCCTGTTCAGTGATTATTGAGTGGACAGGATTGGATGAGTTGACCTATCCACAATCTGTGTTAGGACTAATCACATCTGGGGAATTTACTGAACTGGAAAGCAATATGTTGATGTGTTGCTGGTGCATCATCGCAGAGGAGGCTGAAATACAGCAGGTTTAACCTGGTGAGTCGTCTAATTACTTCCATTGTGGTTATGTGGGAACATTTTTTTAAATCTATCAGTTACTTGTGTACGAGTTGTTTCCAGAAAACACATTTTTGTTGTTATGATAGTGATGATAATTAATTAAAGATACTCAACTTTTAGCTACTACACATCAGTCCAAATGTCAAGATGTTAAATTAAACTGCTATTTTTACTATTTCTATTTTACTATTTAAGGGGTATAGACCATAGACTTTATATTCAGTCTATGGCATATACTTTTTTTCATAGGAGACATTCTGACTTGTCATAGCAGGAAAAGCACAGGTGGAACTAATAACATTAACAATGACTTTGGTCCAGCAATTGATTAATTACACCTGTGTTTGACAAGACAAAATGTCTGCTTAAAAAAAAAAGTTGGGCTGCAACTTATGATTATTTTGATTATTGATTAATCTGCTGATTATTTTCAGCTAATCATTAATCTATAAAATGCCAAAAAGTTGTGAAAAATGCACACAATCACAATTCCCCAGGGCCCAAAGTGACTTCTTCAAGTTGCTTCTTTTGTCCAACAGTCTTAAACCCAAAGACTCTTCATTTCCTGTCACAAATGACAAAGAAAAGCAGCAAATCCTTACATTTAAGAAGCTGGACTGAAACGATTAATCAGTTATCAAAACAGATGAATCGATTAAGCTTAAAAAAAAAAAAGGTCCATAATGTCTGTGAATACTAGTATTCATCTAAGCTGATCTGTGAATACAGTAAATGTTTACAAATGGGATGAACTCAGCAGCCCAATGTATTTAACCTTTGATTACTAAAGTGCTGTTGACTTAACTTTGACCAACTGAATGAAAAATGAATATTCAAGCTGCATTCGTTTACTTTTTTTGGCTGCTAGGGAACAGAAAAAGAAGCTATAAACACAACCCTGCCAATTATCACCTTGTAAGGTAGTTGACCATGTTGTAGTCCATCCAGCACATACGGAGCAACATTAGCATTCATTTGGAGTCCTGATTCTGGCCACTCAAACAATACCAATTATCAATCCTTTCTTAGCTCTGTTTTGGTCTCCACCAACTCCTGAGGGAAACATCCGTCTCTTTAGCAGCATTTTTTTGCTGAAAACAAGGTTGACGAGAGCAGAGATTGTGGGTTGTAGAACCAAAACAATGAGCCTAAAGAGGCTTAAACACTCAGTGGAGCTGAAGGGAACTGCAAAGCTGGGTGATAATTATCTGTGGGTTTATTACTACAAGAAACTTCTTTCACATAACTTAGTTAATCAATCCACTGTTGGTATAAAAATATTGACTAATACAGCTTTAACATTCCTGATGACTGTCCATCATCTCTACCTTGGGCAACTCTGACAAATAAAAATACAACAGGCAGTGAGTCCAAACATTTGTTTATTTTCCCCACTATTTGAAATGGTACAGCACATATAAAAGTTATAAAACTAACTAAAAGTCAAGTTTCGGCTGAAGGTTTCGTTTTCTACAGAGTGAAACACATTTAATCCAATGAAGATGCACATGAAACAAACAGGGTAATAAGTTTTAACACAAAGAATAAATAGTTGACAGTCATAGCTCAACCTACACCATTCTCACTGTGTATAACAACAGGTCCTCGATATCCATAATGGCTAGAATGTACCCTTATTAAATATAACTCATGTTTACCACGGACTGATGTCATGAAACTCACTGGGTCGTGATGTTTTGTGTGCATTTACTTTTGGCTTCAATGCTGGCTGTATGTTGCTGTGTGAGTAGTAACATGGCAATCATGGCTCAATCCATCATCACTACGGGGGTCCACATACAAAAGAAATTATCTTTAGTCCATACAGACTGTGTACGCATGTTTCGCAAGCATATAACGCATGTTAGATATTATGGCTCTAGTCTATATCAAGGTCAGAGTCCTCATCACTCACAGTGTTCTGTATGATGGCTCCATTGCGAACTGTCTTCGGGACGATGGGGGGCTTGTCAGGTAGCATGCCGTACTCCTGCAGCAGGGCCTCCAGGTCTACAGCGAAGAAGTCTTCCCCGAGCTGGTCTGTGACCCGCACAAAGTTTCCAATCAGGTCCCCTCCTTTGTAAACGAGAAGAGCGGGCAGAGCGCTGTCTCTGAATAGTGCGCTGGTGCTGATGGCCGAACTGCGTACGCTGCAGAACTTGACCAGCGGGTATTCCTGAGCCAGACACAGCAGGCTGCCACTCATGGCCTCGCAGCCCAGGACATCTGGCTCATAGATGTGGATCATGACCAGTGTGCTTTTGTCCTCCTTGTCCAAAGCCTCCAGGAAGTCCTCTCCACTAGTAAGCTCATAGACCTGCGCAAAGCGTTTGCCACGGCAGAGCTGGCGCCGCATCTCTTCAATGCGCTGCATACGGTAATGCTGGAGGAAGTCTTCATCATCCTCTTCTTCCTGGAGCATGTTGTACTCTTGCATGGTCATCTGCAGACAAAGAGGAAAAGACATACAGTTAGTTAAAGGAATAGTTTGGCTTTTTGGGAAATATGCTTTCTTGCCAAGAGTTAGATTTGAAGATTCATACCACTCTCATGTCTGTATGGTAAACATGAATCTACAACCAGCAGACAGTTAGCTTAGCACAAAGACTTGAAATGATGGAAAACAGCTAGCCTGGCTCTGCCACTATGTTAATCAGGTTGTCTTTAATTAACATCTTGCCTGTATTTAGCCTTTTCCCACCGCAAGTGTTCCATTAGCAAGTTTGGCACCCATGCACTGCCAGTATGGTGTGAGGAACAAGTAGTTTAAGCCAAGGGAGCTTTTCACAAGCATTTCTTCCCCTATGTGTGTTTTGTCCCCATCCTACTTACTTTGCCTTTGATTTTGTCCTGTAGCTCTTTCTGTTTCTCTTTGTCTTTTTCCAGGTCAAGGTCAGAGCGGCAGGTCATCGACAGCTTCTTAATCAGTCTTTCCATCTCTTTCTTCTGTTCTTGTTTCTGCTCCACCTCCAGCTGCTTGTACTTCCTCCAGTCATTGATGACACCCTTTGGTCCTGAGAAAGAATAGCCAGTGTTACTTCCATCATGGTAACTACTGTAAATAATACGTATTAGCTCTAAAAAAGTACTACGTTCATATAAATGATGAATTGATGATCAATTCAAGTGAGAAACCACTAAAGATCAATGACGGAAAATTGACAAAAAACAACTACATACTAAGTTTACGGTGTTTGTTCAGAATATATAATTTATTATAAAGAATGGGCCGTTTTCTAGTGCTATAATTTTCAAATCCTCCTTTATAACCATATATTTCAATGCATTACTGCAAGATTTTAACTATTACCAGTGTTTAACAAATGTTCAAGAACTAGATTGCTTGACAGGAAAAAGAAGAATCAGCATTATTTATGTTTGGAAATTTTAATATCTTTGATACAATGGTATGTTAATAAAAAGTCTTTCAACACTTCGGTTTATTTGACATTTTTTGGTTATTTTACTTATACCGTGGGAATGATGTGCAGTGTGGCCACTGCAAATCTTGTCTTCTCATTACCTGCTGTTAATTCCTATACTAAATGATGCACAGTGGTCTTATCAGGACTTTTTTGGTGTGTACCTGTGTTGATAGCACTCCCATCGGCGCTGTAGTCTATCTCAGGCTCATGGATGTTAGCGCCCCGGATGGTCTTGTTCTCCCCATCGTCATCCTCGTTGTCGCTGCCTTCATCCTCACTGCTGCTGTAGTAGTACTGCAGCTTCTCTCCCAGGATCTTGTCATCCAGAGTCGTCATGACAACGGCTCACCTGAGGGACACAGCTATTAATACGTTTAAGATAGGTCACCGATGCAACTCACTGATACAACTTTGTCCAGACACAAAGCTTAATGCTTTCATATAAGGTGATTTCATTATGTTTCTGTTGATTAACATGACTGAGAGCTCATCCTTCATCTTTGTACTGCATGCAGTCTGTGTATTAAGCAACATCAATGTAAAATTAACCTGATACATTTATTCCTTAAATAAGCACACCAACCTCCATTTTGTTGGGTCATTTGACTACTAACTTGCATGAGCATTGCAGTTGACAGTGGGAAAATACTTCCATTTGCTTTACTTTTAAAGTCTCATAGATAAAACCTCTTCAGATTAACAACAATTTTGTCTCATAATAGTCAGAGGACATTAGGGAATGGAGCATAATAATCCTGACTGAGCCTGAAAGCTGTCATAGGTCGGATGGAAAGGTCTTATTTCAAAAATAGGACAATTGAGAAAACAGTCTGAGAGGCCTTTAATGATGCACTGAGCCGTATGTAAACCAACCCGTGTGCACAGATGGAGAGACAAGGAGGTAGACACCCTCCATAAATCCCTCTCACGTTTGACCGTGGTCAGGCAGCAAAATGGAAGCTTATAGCATGCTTAACTATTGCGTACAGCTCATTTGTTTGATTTGGTTGCCATTTGGTGACAATACAAAACAACATCCCCCACTGCCTTCGAATATAATGTCTCCAACACATGTAAACAGTAGGAGCGAAGGCCTACAGCCAACACCTAAGCCTCTGAGAAACACTGCCGATGTGACAGCTACGATACCCAACTCAGCTAGCTATCGTTAGCAACTTGTTAACTGGTATTGTTACTTCCTCAAGTCTCTAAACGCTAGTGGAAAGAGGATAGAGTCAATCCAATTAGCGTGTTTATTAAGTAGGACACGGGCAGAACCAGTAGGCACAGCTAGCGTTTGTGAAAGCTAGTTTAGCGTTAGCCAAATGAGCTAGCTTTTCATACGTTGACTTCCTGTGACAAGCAGTAAACACTAGCTAGCCATAAGCGGAGTGAAGGTTAAATTTACTCCAACATTATACACGGCTATAAAATCATACAACATGTCCATTACTTATGAATGATTGTTTTACTTCTCTTACCTTGATTTTATGACCAGCTAGCGGTAGTGAGATATCACCAGCTCCTACTGTTGACTCCAGCTAATCTGCTAGTTTGGCTGCAGCAAACCGCTCTCCCGGAATATGATGCCTTCAGTGTTCACGGAGATGTTGCAATTATGAAGTATAAGCGCAAAGAGAACCGACATTTAGTTGCGATTTGAGCTATATTTATGGGGTGGACATACTGGAAGTCGCATCAGTAATCAGTGTCGCTCAATCTGTGATATTTGTTACAACACTGTAAACACAAATATTGCACTTCATTTTTCTAACTAAACTTTTCTACTAAATAACTCAAGCGCACTACAGTCACTCAAAATTAATGAGCTGCACAGTTCACTATTGCCATCAAAATTACTATTTCAAAGTATGATATGTGATATGGTCATATGTTTGGACTTTACTGAGAGCACTTAAAGGCAACGCGATACCATGGTTCATCCCACTGACGTAGAAAATGTGGGAAGATGCTGGAAGTGTTATAATGCAGTTACCATGTTTACAACTAGAGGGCAATATGACTATGAAATATGACATACTACTACTGCTACTACTAGTGCTACTATAACCACTGCTGGCAGACTGTGAAACATTTTGACTCCATCATTACTCCCTTTATTGAATATGTTTACAAAAGGTACCATGATACCAGTTAACATAATCTATGGCTTCTCTCTCCCTTTTGTTAATACAAATCACTATGACCAAATCTTGTCAAAATGTGGATTTATGTGTATTTTCTGGTTGGTCCCTGACATATATATTCTCATATGTAACCTAATATACCTAAATGTTCTAAATTACGAGGTAATCGCTTTGGTTTTATGTGTTTTTAAACCATCTTGTGGATGCTGTTCATTGAAAAACAGCCAAAAGAAACACTGGATTCATGAGAAGCAGTGGGTGAGAAGTGGAAGTGGGAATAGAGACTTGTGAGAGAACAATGGATAGTCAAAACAAAGATTTTAATCGCTGCAAACAATAATCCATTTTGTGTCTATAGTTTTATTTTAATGAATGGTTATATTGCATTGCAATAATTTCTTTTAAAATAAATCTGCAGACAGTACATACCTTTATTACTGGGCAGTGTGAACATGTATTTTGATGGTATTTCAGTTTTCAGGCACAAAGCATATAACAAAAATCATATGTTTACGTCCTCACTGATTGGACTGTGTTTATTCAAGTGTGAGACAGTGAGCAAGTTAAGGAAGACACAAGTTTTCATACTGAACTCTGAGACCCGTGTGATTCTCCAGTGCTGTTCAAACAAGCATTACTATGTTCTCCACACAAACATCTTCAACACTTGTTTATTTTTTATCTTTTACCTTCATATGGGGATCTCAAACCATAAACATCCAGTGTCTGCAAAGGGTCATAGCTCATCAGTCCTTACTTTACCGTCAACATTCCTTCTCTGCGATCGCTCCTCTGTTGGTACTTTAAATGCCACGTATGGACACGTCCTGGTGTTCAGACAGACCAGCTTCTTCAGTGTGGCAGAGTTCACTATGTCATAGCCGACTTTGCCTCCAAAGGTGCTGGGCTTCCAGTAATCTGGAGAACATATAGGATTTCCCAGCAGGCCTTTAAGGGAGAAGGGGGCACCCATCTCCACCATGCTCTCTCCAAATATGGCCCCTGGTCGTGTTCTCTCCAACATCAGGCCAGGATAAAATTCAAGAGCATCAATGTCACCGTACATCTCCTCAAGCTCGCGTGCTATCTCCTCGTTATCTGTAAATGGCAATCACCATTATTGCACAGTTAATACAAATATCTAAAATACAATGCATCAAGGACTCATTTATAGGTTTAGCCATGCCAGTTACATGGCACTAGGAATGGCAAAGTCAGTTGTTCCAGACTGAAACATCTCAACAACTATTAGATGGGCTGCCATAAAATTTTGGTCATCAGAGAATTGTACTGATTGACTATTGACCCCATACTTTTCATCTAGCACCATCATCTGGTCAAAATCCATTGCTACCCCTCAGAGAATAGCAAAGGAAGACTAATAGCAACTGATAACAATGGAGAACAGTCTTTAAAAAATGCCTTCAAAGAGAGCGATTGTTATTTATTCCAAGAATGTAAGTTCAGCTGATCTCAGGGACTTGTAAAAGTCATAAATCACATGCTTTGAAGGTTGCACTTCGTGTTGTGTGGTCTGTATACAAAACCGTTTTTCTTACCAGTGAATTGTCTGAACGATGTGTACGGCTTAAGGTTAAAACGCTTCCTGTACTCATTGAAGGGCCGCATGCGGAGTTGGCGGGACTCCTTTATGGTCCCCACAGCCACATTGGTCACCACAGCATTGATGTTGTGGCCACCGCCAATCTGTAGGACAAAGGTTTGAGAATTAAGTAGCTTATATAAAAAATGACATTATTCAAAATACAATGTGGATGGAGGTTTTAAAATATATGAGATGCTTAGTATATTTAGGCAGATTTAAACGCCAGGTGAATACATAGTTAAAATACATTTAGATGTTCAATGTGAAATGTGCATAAAAACTTACATGCACTTCAATCTGCCCTTCATACACAAACTGAACCAGTATAAAGTTTTCATTTTATAAAGTGTTTTCTTTCTACAATATTTTCATTACTGGGTTTGTAATGTAACCCAAATGACAGGGCTAAGTGATTGTCAGTTAAATTAAATCTTTTTATGTATTATGGTTTTTGTCCCAAGAAAAAATTTCCCTTTAGTACTGAGCAGCTCATGTGGACGTGCTTTGATTTTTCTGGATGATATTATATTTCTGGGTTGTATATGTTTACATGTGATTAAGTTTCATAAGTGTATGCTAGTGTAAATGTATACATACATATTGTATGTGGCATAGTTTGTTTTTGTTCGGCGTATAAACCATTTTTGTAACTATGACTGTTATCGCATTGACTGTTATCACATCGTCTTCCCTCTTTTTTAAAAGGTCTACTTTGGGTTCAATCCAACATAAAGCATTAGCACATGGAAAAACAATTCCCACCAACCTCAATTAATCACATAACAAACAAATTTTAATCGTGCCAAGCACCTACAGGATACAAATCGAGCAAAACAGGAAGACGTGTAAATAAGTGTAAATGACAAGAAAATCTTTACATGGATGTCTTAAGTTTGAAACACTGCAGATTCTATCCCATAGTTACAATTAACTAAGAGTCCGTTGTAACTATGGGAAGTTCAAAACAACTGTCTCTGCATATGTATTATACATTGTCTGTGTTTGTTACCTGGCCAGCAGCTTGCCGAGAGAAGGCATCCACCAGCTTCTCAATGCTGTAGTGTTTGAGAACAGAAGCGTTGAAGAGGAACTGTGTGTAGGATAGTTCATCTCCGTTAATAAAGAAGCTGTCAGGCATCAAGGGGTGCCAGTGGTAAAGCTGGCTGAACTCCAGAGAGATACGGTTCGCATACTGGAAGGGGGAGTTAAACATCAGGGTGGGATCAAACTTCAACTGCAGCAGGTATCCACTGAGGTGCTGCACGTACTCCTCAATCACTATTTTTATTGTCTCACCTGAGAGAAACATGCGGAGACACAAAAAGGAAGGCCAAATAGATTCAAATTAAACCACCTACCTGACACTGAGTCACAACTGAACAGGTTCAAACTCACTGAAATAAGTGAATAAAATTATCATCCATGAGCTTATCTGTAGGTGTGCTCACACACTGTTATTAAAACAAAACATCAAGTAGACCAGCTAGACAAACTACTAGACAAACCACTAGACAAACAAAATTTAAACATTTTTATAAATGCATCAAAGGAATAGTTTGACATTTTGGGAAATAAGTGTTTTTGCTGAGAGTTTGATGAGAAGTTTGATGAGAACCAGCAGCCAATTAGCTAACAGTAGCTTAGCATAAAGATTGAAAGCAATCCCCCATCCATACAACAACCAAAGTGTAAAAATGGGGGTCATGTGCTGGACTATCTCTTCGTTGGGTGCAGTGACTTCCTGGAGTGTTATTGTCACTATGAGGTTGCCAAGCAACCAGCAGAGACTCCAGAAAGTGCCTGTACCTGGCCAAGAAATAGTCCAGCACATAACCCCCCCGTAAAACCACAAATTGTCGTTTTTACACTTAACCAAACATGATATAATGTGTTAATGAATGAGCTTTAGAGGTGCTGGTAGGTGGACTTGTTACCTTTGGACAGAACCAGGCTAGCTGTTTAAGCTAACTGGCTGCTGGCTGGCCTTATATAACATCCCAAAATGTCGAACACTTCCTCCAAAACTGTGTCCAGTTCACCAATGATGATGAGGCGTGTGGTCTGGAAAAGCTGTTCATCATCCCAGGTGGGATGCTCGGCCTTCAGGATGTCACAAACTCGGTTATGCTCCCTCAGCCACAGCGTGGCGAACATTCCCAAACCAGGGAGGAGTCCAAACACTTCCTGACCAATAGCCATCTGATCCTCAGGAGGGACCCCAGGGGGGTAGCTCATCTTAACTGGTGCAACAGCTACAGAGGGAGGGTACATCTCGCCGTCAATTAACTGATGGGAAAAACAATAATTAGTGATTGTACATTACAACGCAATGCAAAATTTGTCTTTTGCAACCCTATCCACTTTATCTGACAGTATAGTGTATCCCTGCAGCAACATGTCATGTTAAAAAGTATTCAGTATATTTATGTCTACATTTGGCAGATGCTTCTCAGAGTTAGTCTTAAAGGCAATACCACCGGATTAAGTGAAACAATAAAATATCGACAGAAATGTTAGTGAGTAACATTTGTCTGACATGCTTGTTTGATAAATGAAAATTACACAATATTGTTTCACTCTGCCCTTGGAAGGAAAAATTATTTGTTCTAATCTTTATCAACATGTTGGGATAAGTCTTTATTTTCTCTAATCACAGTTTTGATTCTTTCACCTGATACTTGAGTTTTCCGTCTTTGTGAAGCCTGAGCTGGAGCTGACGTTTCAGGTTGTCTCCATAAATGTGCCCTGCATCCACCTGTATGTGTCATGGGACAAAACAAAAAAACGAAGTGAGAGAATGAGAGGAAATAAACAATGGCATGGCTAAATATTAGTTGATAACATTTTGACTTACACAATGCAGAGCTGTCACCAGATTTTCTTTTCTATTTCTAGAATAAATCCAGCACAATTTCATCTCATCGATATCAGCCTCACTGTTTACTGTTCACTCTTTTAACACTGTATCAGTGCTATATTAAGTTACTGGCATTGCAAACAGAAAATGCTGGATGTCCCAGGAATCCTTAAGATTAAATTATGATAAATCTGAGGTCATACTGATTGGACCAGCAATTTTTACCAGCCAGTTCAACAGAAAGCTAGGCTCTAGACTTATTGGTGTTATATTTGATGCAGATCTTTGTTTTAAGGACTAAGTGTCATATCCAGTGATGTTTTGTTCAATAAGTAAGAAAATCTCTCAGATTAGGTAACTTCTGTCTCCTCCTGATTCACATAAAGTTGTACGTGCTTTTACTTTTTCAAACCTGGCCTACTGCAACGCACCTTTTGTTATCATTTAATATGTTGAAAATTTTTTCATCGTGCCACTTTTGCTATTTTATGTTTTTATCTACTTTGTTTTATACTTTTTTTCTTTTTTTACTCCTGGGAAATCACTCTGTAACTCTGTTAAGAGGAGTGCTATTCAAATAAAGTTTCTTGTTGTTAAATGGACAAAAGCTCTAAATGCACTAACCCCATGCGCTAGAGCCTTAGTGTAGCCCAGACCCATGCGATTGTAGGTCTTAAAGAACTGGTGAGTGAAGTGCTGTGCGAAGAAGGCGAACATGAGGTTGGAGCCCTGGGGGTCGGGTCTGAACTTCCTTCTCTTCAGCAGCCTCTCAACCAGCACCTCAGGGTCAGGCAGCCCAGCCTTGCCTGAACAGAAACACCACAGCGTCAAACACAGCACAGGGCAAAACACAGATACACCGCGCCTCTAGTCATAATACTGAAATAGTGCGTCTGTGAAAACAGTACTGATAGAGTTAACACACTGCACTTCTGAACCACCCAAGGTCAATTAATCTGCATGCATGTCACTGTGGTCAAAGGTGTCTTTTGCTCAACTGAGCACATGTTCTGCATTACATATTATTAATGCTGTCACACATTTGCACCTCATAATGTATTATACTATCAAAATAATGCAGGGGTGGAAAGTACTACATTTACTCAAGTACTGTACTTGTAAGTATAATTTTAAGGTACTTGTAGTTTACAAGAGTATTTCTATTATGTTCTACTTTATACTTCATCCACTACATTTTAGAAGGAAATATTGTACTTTTTTGTCTACACTTATCTTACAGCTACTTGATATTAAATTTTTTTTAATCCAAAACACAAGATCATCTTATAAAATACAGATTTAACTGTAATTAAACTGTTATAGTTTAAACTGCCTAATAATAATAATAATACAATGTAGTATTACATGTGCTCCCCTTTTGCAATTAAAATAATATTCTCCAATTTTGCAAAATATGTATTTGAATCAGGAACTATCTGATCAAAGAAAAAGTAAACATTATAATGCATCTGACCAGACATTAGATGCCAACTTTCTGTCATTGACAGTGTTCAATACTCAGTGCTATAGGCACATTTCAGTTGCTCCAAAAAAAGCATTGGGTTTCAATACTCAGCCCGATAAATAGAGCTCTAAATTTAAACCTGCATTAATTGATTTTTTTGGCCACTTGTGGGCAGCGCAACAAGTGAGAATGAACCAAAACGGTAAAGTTGCTGGCACGAAGACACTAAAATGCTCCGTAGAGCTGAAGAGTTTGGTGCTAAATCTCTGTGAGTTTGTCCCTACAAGTGACACCTTTCACATTACACTAAGTAATTTGATCATTTGATAATATAAAATATTGATTAATGCAGCTTTAAACTTAATATAAATGAGTGGCTAACCTTTGACCCCCAGAGGTGTAGGGCAGTCCTCTGGCACTGGGGGCAGAATCCGGGTGTAGTAGCTGAGATTATAGTAGGATTCCCAGCTGAGGTAGCCATATTTTGAGTTGTAGGTTGGAGGGCTGGGTATTAAGTTGGACCTAACTGTTCATTTAAAAAAAAGAAAAAAATGTTATTGGATACATTAAATATGTGACAGTCCTGAGTGAATTTCTTTGAAAGAACTGCTGACTCTGGACCTGTTAGAACCAGCCGCATGAGAACGTCCCGCAGGAAGGTGTAGTTGATGATGTCCCAGAGCCAGCGGAAGTGTGTGAGAATGTAATGCACCACATCTGGGCTTGGTTTGAAGAACTGACGCACTCTGGTCCAAAACTCCGCTGTAGTGGGAGAACACATGAAATAACAATCTTCATTTACTAGAAGTCAGGGTAGTTGGGAAACTCATTGGATTCCCAACCTCAGTATTTCTAAAAGCCTGAAGCTGATGTTTCAAAGTGAAGTGTAAGTATTGTTTTTAAGTAAATGTTATCACTCAATCCCATTTCCCCTCTTCCTGTTTGATTTTGCTTGTCTTTTCCTTCCTCCTCATCCCACTCTTTCTTTCTTTTCTTTTTTTCTCCGCACAGTCAAAGCAATGGTTAATTGTTATTATGTCTGTGGAGTGTGATGTAACTGCATAACTGTCAACCAAATACTTCACATCTGATTAAGAACTACAGTGTGTGAGGGTTGCTTGTTACTGAGAAGCAGGCCAACAGAGTTAGTAGGCAGCTCAGTAAAGAGATCAGCAGAAGCAGCTCTGATCCAGATGGTTTCTTTCTGGCAATTGCTCCTGTGCCTCTAATTCCAACAAATATTTGGGTCTAGACAAGAAGTCCTACCTCTGTGAGCCAGGAGCTATGTTGCACTATTTCCTGATTTAACAACAACAAACTGAAACAGTCTTTTTCATCAGCCTACCATCTAACCCTTTCCATCTTGTGTACAAAGGAATGACAGAATATTTCAGATTTCTTAAAAGTACAATAATAAGGGAGGATATGAGAACTGGTCTCATGAGGATGACTGGACTCACGGACAGTGCAGTTTTCTCCGTAGTAGCCGGTTCGAGTGCAGTCACACTCATACTTGTCCTCACCATACCTCACACACACACTCCAGTGCTGACAGGGAAAATAACAGCATGGGTTCACTGTGGAAAACAAGAAGAAGAACTCGTGTCAAAGACTGTGAGAAATACTTGCGTAAACTCAGACAGGCCGATGATTTAATTCCCACACAAAAAAACATCTGTCTTAGAACAAGACTGAATCACCACTTCTGTATCTCTATGCTGGAAAAATGGTCTTTGAGCAAGACTTCAGGAAAAAACATCTTCCAGTAAGGTGAGGTAATGCCATTTCATTCCTGCTCCCAGTGCAATTCTGTCTTTTCCAGAAATTATTGTCAGTATCTTGAAAGAAGACTGCACAATTAAACAATTAAAATAAATCTTGAGAGAAGTTTATTTTATCTGGAAAGAGGTGAAATAAGCCCCCATTGCCACACTTGGTAATACTTGTTTTTACAGGTCTGTTATTTCCTAATAATATCCTAATCGTTTCTCGAAACCTTCCTGGAAAGGACTATGTAATTTGATACAAATGTTTAGGGCAACTAGAGACAAAGTTCTGGAAAAAAGGGGAAACAGCTAGCCTGGCTCTGTCCAAAGGTAACAAAATTCACCTACCGGCAACTTTCAAGCTCACTAATTAATACATTATATCCTGTTTGTTTAATCCGTACAAAGAACAAAGTGAAAAAACGACAATTTGACAGACTTTTTCTTGGTTATGAGCAGTCTATGGTTCTGAGCAGTTGCCTGGCAACCATCGGAAACTCCAGGAAGTTACTGTGCCCGGCCAAGATATAGTCTGCCCCCATAAAACCCCTAAAACAGCAAATTATCATTTTTACACTAAACAAGATATAATGTGTTAATTAGAGAGTTTTAAAGGTGCTGCTAGGCGAATTGTGTTACCTTTTCTACAGAGCCAGGCAAGCTATTATTCCCTGTTTCCAGTCTTTATGCTAAGCTAGCTAAGCTAAACAACTGCTGGCTGTGGCATTATATTTAACAGACAGGCACGAGAGTGGTATCAATCTTCTTGTCTAACTCTCAGCCACAAAGCAAATAAGTATTTCCCAAAGTGTTGAACTATCCCTTTAAGAATACAAGATATTAGGAATCAGCAACTCTTTACATGGATTCTGCTGAACTGAAATTTACAACCACACAGATGTAACACAGATTGAAATGGCTGTGTGGTTAAGTCTATGCCTGTAAAATTCCTTTACAATTGTGTGGGAAAAAACACCTTTGGCCAATCAAGTCAGCCACATGAAAAGGCCTTTGTTCTTACCCACAGAAACAGAGGGAGGGAGAGGGAGAGAGAAGGGGGTTGTCTAACAGATGTACTGACAAGCAACAAGTTAATACATGTTAGTTTAGGGATAAGAAATCAAATCCTCTAAAAAGTACAGCATGATGACAGATAAGAGAGTTTATGTTAGACATTTTTTCATCCTAAGATTTATGCACCGATAACATCAAGTTCATAATATTATAGAAAAGTTCAGGGTGTAGCATTAGAAGTAGGCACGTCATTTGAAACGTGTAATAAACTATAAAACATCCAAGTAAAGTGCAAGCTCCTGTAATAAAAAGAATTACTGCAGAGAACATAAACTTCCCTGCACATGCAAAGACATGCCTCACCCTGCCCATACAGGCCCCATCCTCTTTAGAAGAAACTTTAGAAGAAAAATAAGTTTAAAATAAATTTTCTTTTTTTGCAGTGCCTCTTCTAGCTGATGAAGTCATGCTTTTGGGCCAGGAGGAGGCCTGCCAGGGCCTGTTATCAGTATTACTGGAATGTCTGCAAGCCTACAGGAAGCTTAACCCTGTTCAGAGGAAGACCTGATAAAACCACAGGTATAAAGAAAACACGCATGCACGCACATTGATTCATACTCTACTGAACATGTTTTTTCTGCATCTTACCAGTGGCAGCTCAGACTAACATGTAATTAAATTACAAAACACCCTTTCGAAACCCACTGACCTCTCACTTACCTGTGTTGGAGGTAACCTCATCACCCCGACATGCAGGCTCCCGTAACAGCAAGAGAAGAGCCCAAACTGATCCTAGGACAGAGGCTTCAACAACAGTTTGAAAATCAATGTGTGTTTAGGAACAGAAAGGTAAAACATACAGCATTACAGCACAAGCAACAATCAGACATACTTACATCTCATTACAGCAGCCTTAGTTCAGGATATTTTCATCCCAACAAATAAAACTGTAAGAAAACGGGCTCAGAGAGTTGTGAAGAGGAGATCCAGCTGTTCACAGACAAAGAGTGAGAATAACAGAGCAGCAAGACCAGCAGCCCAACTGGTTAACTTCTGTCTCTGAGTGCTGCAGCTCCGCCGCACTGCGCCTTTAGCTGCTATCACACGGAAAAGGGAAAGTGGGACGGAGACTTCAGCCAAGTGCGTGTTTCCAGTTCTTTATCGCCCCCTGTTGGTGCACTCTCATTGTTGAAATACCATGTACTGTTGCATTTCTGCCTTAATATTTCGGTATGTTATCAACGCCTCACTGCTCTGCGTATTTTTTCCATGTTTCCTCCTCTCGCGCGAGGCCAGCCTAATTTAATAACGCTGAAGAGATTTACTTTTTTTTTTGGTTAGGAGTTTATACTGTGTGATAGGATGAAAGCATAGTTTTGTTGCATCGTTTGGTTCATAGCATACAAAACACTATTCAGCTTCATGATTGACATTTTGACATGTCATAGTAGGAAAAGCACAGGTGTAGGGCCTAGATAATATAAAACGAATGATGGCTGAATTCCATTTAGCTGCTTCAGTTTCAGGGTCCTGGTATTGTTTATGCTGGTTTACTGTCACACTGTCATGGCTTACTGGGACACTCGAATATAACAGAGTCACGTTATTAGTTGTGTGATTTTCCTATACTCTCTACACAGACGACTGGGAACACTACTGCAAACAGGGAAACATACTGTATATAGTACATATTCCCTTGTCATTATTTCCCCTTTAACATAAACGGTCAATATTCACATGTATCAAAGTTTGACAAAGACTGTGTGTAAATATGCACTAAATGTAGAACTGGAGGCAAAACATTATATATTTAATGCCAAAATTAATATTCACTTTATTTAGAAAACTCAAAACATTTCAATCAACAATGTTTCTATTAAAGAAACATCCACAGCAACCTTGTGAACAATGCAGAAAAGAAACATAAGCTGTAGTGAAACTAGCAGAAGTACAACTTTAAAATGTGAAAACAACAGTATTAGTAAGCTTCATACCACTTTCACAAAGGTGGAAAGAATTTGGAGATGAGGTGGAGAAACCCTGCGGCAGCACCAAGGTATTTGAAATACTGTTGCTGGAAAATCCTTGCAGGCTTATCTGTGACTGAAAACACACTCTCCCTTCCTAAGAGTGAGGTTGCAGATCATGTTAGACTTGCCAGACCCATCAACAGATAAAATTATTGCATTAATTAGTTCACAGATAGTACTGGGTATCAGAGAAAGGAGAAAACAGCTCTGAAACCCTTGAAGACATACTTATGGCACATTTGAGATTCCTAAAAACCAGGACATGGATATATAAGACACAAACAGCCATCAAAAGTCAGCAGTGCGTGCTCTTCTTTGATGCATGTTTAGGGATCACTGTCCTGCTGAGAAATCTATCTTCCTTACCAATCTCAGCTTGAATCTTGGGCATGCCTCTGCAGAATAAAGCTTGACTTCTGTTTTATCAATATGCAGTTGATCCTACAAATTTCCACACCCAAACACTTGACTGCTGGAGTTCTCCCCTGTTGTTTCCACAGATGTTTTCCAGCTGCAACCATAAAATTCAAACTTTTGACTAATTTGTAAACTAACTACCCTTCCGGTCATCATCTGAGAGATTTCAGTATAGTTTGGCCCCTGGTAAATATTTAGACTTGTTTTGTTGTTGAAGATGTTTGGAAACTGCTGCTCTGCCATTAAAGCTGCAGATAGCCATTTATCTTCCAGCAGCACTTTTACTAAGTGAAGTAGGCGGGGGCGCTGCTAGAAGTTCTGGCCAGCTTGAAAACAACTCACTTACCGCCCTGTAAGAGTGTCAGTATGTTGCGGGTCCCTGTTCCAACCTCGCCCCCCCCTCATTCTGCAGCCACATTAGCAGGGCAGTGTCCTCTGTTCGTTGATTTGTTATACTGGCATTTGACTTGGTCTGAATCAATCTCCACTTTGTTAAAGAGATGTTCAGTCCAGCTGAAGTCTGGCACTGAAAGTTTTCATTCAGAACTCAAGTGAATAATTTGGCTTCACACTGTGACAACCAGACTGCAAAAATATATTTCTAAAGAATGTTACTTTTTCCAAGAGTTTCCAAGTGGCAGAAGACAAAAACAAAGTACCATTTAGTCAATATAGCCCACAGTATATAGTATTTGCTGTAAAAGAATGAAATAAATTAACTCTGTTCATTAGGAGCACTTGTAGTGTTGGTGTTTGAAATAGTGTGTGATATCAGTGAGGAAGCATTTGCCATTGTGCATGTAATTCTCAGAGATTTAAAACATGGTCAATAGCGTCAAAAAAATATTTTTTTTTGATAAATGAACACGTGTTGGTATGACTACTGGAAGAAAGTTTAGTTTGTGTCATTTGTTAAGAATTGTGTTTCTGATAAGATGTAAATCAGGTACAACAAATTATCAGTTTTGATCAAGTATTAATGGTGAAACTGTTCTCATTTCACTCTGTACAGGCTTTGATGCACAGATTTTTCAGCATGTTTGTTACTATTCAAATTGATTTGACGTTCTAATAGGAAAAGGATTGCCTCAAAACATCTGCATCAACAAGTTAAGATTTTTCTTTGAATAAGAGCTCCTTGGCTAAAAGAGCACCAACTTTTTTTCCATCCACAATAAGCAGCTTGGTGTAGTGTTTTTAAAACCGTGGTAGGACTTCCAAGGTGGGAGACTGCAAAAGTATTTCCCCCCAAAATATCTCACAGCATCATAGGTGTAACTAAGTACAATTGTTTTCATTTCAATGCAATAATTTAGATTTGTTTATACATTAATGCAAGTGTAGCAGGTGTAGTAGACATATAGTTTTTAACTCAACCAGCTCAGATCCCACTGATCCAACCACAAAAGCTTTAACATTAATATAGCAGTTCATGTTTCTGAAATTGATTGCAAGTTTGTGTTCTTAGTTTTAACATATCTTAAAGTAATGTTTCTTTTACTAGGGATCTGCACAAATAAACCAAAATGGGTTTTAAGTCTTAACATCCTGTGTATGTTTAACCTGTTGACAACATTAATCAGGACCCCTGTCTTTAGGCCTCACTGGTCAGACAATAAGGCTCAAAAGATCAAGAGACAACACTGAAACTCCTGTTTAACATCACATTTATTTAACCAAAAATGTGTCTTTTAGGATGAGCTGGAGGCGGCCACTGCAGCACGTCTGGGTTTGGGGGTGGTGCCTTCCCGGAAACCATTCCTGGAAAATAGAAGAGGAAAAAGTGAGGTTGATGCACACAAATGCCATGTAATTACAGTAATCTAAATGAAGAGGTAAATGGTGGTGAAAAAACACAAATCTCTACATTTGTTATTACACAAAAGATACTTTATGTGCAAAAAGCTTTACTTTATGCCACAGTTTACCGTCTACTGCCAGTAGTTACAGGCTGGTAAGCTAACTAGCTGGGTAACTGGCAAACATGACTGCAGCTGTTGAGAGCGGATGACTAATTCTACCAACCCTAACCATAAATATTTATTTCTCCTTGACTTGTTTAGATGGAAAGATAAACAGCAAGTCTGTGGCACAAACAATGAAATTATGACATTGAGCTAGTGATTGATGCTAGTGTTTTTGGTGAGCAAACAAAAACTGGCATTTCAGTAAAAACATCATCTGGAAAGAGATGAGTTATCCAAAAAGATGTCTGACAAAATTCAGGTTTACTGAGATTCAGCATCCACTGTCAGCAAAGGGGCCTTTAAAAAAAATAAAAATAAAAAATTGGACTGTCCGGGAAAGCACAGGTGTAACAGATCACAATGATGGCCCAGTTCCACTCAAGTGTCCCAGTTAGCCAGAGAGCCAGCACACACACAGTGTACCAGGATCCCGGAACTGGCAAAACTAAATGAAATACGGAAGTTCTTAATCTGAACTAATATTTAACCATCTACATTCATTTTTGCATGATGGGATAATAATTATGATAGTAAAACCTTACTTGAATATGCTAATAAAAGTGATTAATATGAATTCCAATAATAAAAACAGGTGTTTATTTTACTCTCAAAGCTCCACTTTAAGAGACACTGCTAGGGCTCACAGGCACTCCAGAGCGTCCATTTTACCTTATCTTACAATGATGCTTACCTCAGAGAAAACACTGATATCATACTGAGTTCATTTGTTCAGACATTTTTTTTCCACCATCATTGGTAAGCAGCAGTGACAAATCTTTAACAGGACGATGGACAGGTTTCTAACAGAATCTCAAAACAGCATTTCTTTGCCAAACCCGTTACATTTTATGGTATGTCTAATGTAAACACAGCCAGGAAATAACATGCGTGAAAAAACGGAACTGTTTACAATGAAGTACACCACACTGCCTGCCACTGATGGGGTTAAAGACACATTATGGATACAAACTGTATTTTATCCCCTCTTTCTCATTCTTTGAATGGAAGTTGTCTAGTTGAGGCACACTTGCATTGTGGACAGATCATGTTACCACAGATATTTAGTTTACAGCTTCATGTTTATTGTCTCCCAGCAAAAAGTGGTGGTGTTACGTAGACCATCAACTATCTAAGCAGCTTGGTAATGACATTTATCTTGTGGTTCTTGTTAACATTTGCTCAAAATTGTTTATAACCGTGTTCGTTTGTGGATACACCCTATTTTTTTTTTCTTCCTCAAACCACAATTTTCATGATGTAAAGTCAACAACACAGGTGATCATATGGTAATAGAATCCATCATTTTCTATAAACATTGCTGTCTTTTAACCATTTATTTATTAATATTAGCTACATCTTGGCAGTTAAAAAGTAAGATGCAGGAATTTTGATTATATTCCCTGCTGGGAATAAGTCAGCACAACTCAATAACAGATCCAATGTTTATAGTTCAAATTCATAAATCCAAATAATTTACTACTGTTAGGTTTAATTAGAGTAAGTGTAGAGACACTAACAGTTTCACAAGTGATTTTCACTGTGGTCTTTGAGTTAAATACGTGTTTGACAAAGTCTTAGAATCAAGATAACTACTACTGATGCCAAGGCAATAAAAAGATATTTCACCTTTCTGACATAAAAAAGCGCCATAAACACTGAACTGAGGCACAGGCAGCAAACAAGTTCTCATAGCAGAATCAACACATAACTAGCAGCACCATCTACAAACACTTGTAGTCCTACTCTGTGTTATCTTAGCCGAGTACATTGCATCTAAAAAAGGTCTTACCTGAATCTGCGGTAGACGACCTTCAGGTGTCTCAGACGGCCGGTCCCAGTGGTGTTCCTCCTCTTGGCCTTAGCGCTCCAGTTGTCTACAAAAAACAAACATCTGTATCCGTCAAGGCTGCCTGGCCATTCACATCAATGTAGAGCTAGATAATGTACCAACAGTGTTACTGTGTAATGACACTAGGTACAACGTGAGATTTGTCATATTGTTAAATGCTGACTTTCTCTGATTCACGACTGTATTATGCATAATTAAGTGATACAACGTTATGAGAATTAGTATGTTCTACCTGGACATCATATCTGAGAATAATAATAATAATAATAATAATCTTGTCTCAAATACAGAGAGAAGAAACCACTTTAGAACTAATTATTCAGTGAAAGCTCCAACAGCAAAACATTATCACATTATGTTGGGGCACCATGTCATAAGTGTAAGTCACTGAGGTCCAAGACTTCATTTAAACAATTGTACCTATACATGCCTAAGCAATTCTGTGTGTTTACCTAACCATTATAGAGTCAACCGCACACTCACATGCAATATTTTGAATAAAATGACAGAGCCTTAGAATCAAAACCTGTCCATTAGGTGACTTACACTTTCTCTTGCGCTTCTCGGGGTAGCCACACTTGCCACAGGAGGACTTCTGCAGGTGGTATGCCTTGGACCCACAACGACGGCACAGAGTGTGCGTCTTGTTTCGGCGCTTACCGAAAGATGATGTCCCCTTCGTCTGAGAGGTAGGAGATTAGAGGTCAGTAAACAACTCCAAAGTACTTCACTAAAGCTGAAAGCTCGAGTGTAGTCTTGTCTCAGCACAGAAGAATGAATCACAGGAAGTCATTTGTTCAGACATTTGTGTTTAAAGACATCACTGACAAGACTCATGTGGGCAGCACTCACCACTTGTTGGATGTGAGGGATGCAATATTTATCACTGCCTCACTGTTAGCAAAACTACTGATAGATTATGCACTTCGACCAATTGTCTTCAAAAATGCGTTTTTTTAAAGTCTGCTTTTGCCACAGTGGCACACTTACAGAAAGCACATTCAGTGCTACATTAAGTGACTAGCCGGGTATGCTAACAGCTATGGTAAAGCTAGCAAGCCATTAAACTGGCTACTATTACCTTTACAAGACGAACAATAACTAATTTATCCGTGGTCACCTGACGGGTATAATTGAAGATATTCAGAGTTATCTGAACGCTATCATGTCTCCCGGCTAATTCAGGCCCATTCTAAATCCCAATGCTATGGGCAGCAAATAAACGCTGAATGGATGCAACGGGAAGAACGTTAAGTTTATTAAAATTAAGTTTCATCTCAAAAATACTTCGCGCAAATGGTTACAACGTTTATCCGAGATCGAAACAACAACAATCCGTGTCAGATAAACGGCACATTACACAGATGTTAAGAGATTTCTATCTGCCAGCGTTGCAGCTTACCATTTTCGTCCGGTGGCTAAGGGAAAAGAGACCGGAAGAGGAGCTTGCGCTGCATCAAATTACATCCGTGCTGCTTCCTGTGTAACACAGAAACGTGTCCCCATGCAGCACTTCGCTCAATATTCAGCGAAAGGAGACGTTAATTTGATTTACCAGCCTGTGACTGTAATTCACGTATTTAAAGAAAATTCCCGTAACTTCCACAAAAAGTGTCTTATCTATTTTAGGATGCGCCACAAAAATCTTATAAAATAGCCTACATTTTACAGCATTTTAACAATATAAACCAATGAATTTGTTGATCAGGGATTTTGTTGTTGTTTGTACAAATAGACAACTGAAAAGCCAATTCTGGGGCACTCCCTCTCTTCTTAAAATACCTCTACACTGAACCTCACCACAAATAAAAAAAAAAAAAAAATTAATCATTAATCATAATGTTGAACAAAATTAAAAACAGATGTACAACCCAGTGTAAACATATTTTTAAAAGGTAATTGATCATTTGTAACTCAGCATACGCTACAATGTGACAGTTTGCAGGTGAGCGTGAAGCAGTTGGTATGAAGGTCTGGTACTCGCAAATATGGTGGGTTGCCGCAGTCATTTTGGGATGGTGTTGCTGCTCCAGCTGAATGGGTTCAAGTATGTTGGCCTTGTTCGTGAGTGTAAAATGGAGCAAGAGATTGAAAGGTGGATTGGGGTTGTGTTGGTCCTTCGTTATCATCTATTCTTGATAACCTTGTCTTGTAAGGGCCCCCATGTCAAAATATAGTTTTTATTATTTTAGCTGATATTGTGCTTATATGGTACATATTTGAAGTCTGTGTTTAATCAAATTCCAACATTGACACACAGCAAACTGATGGCCATGTATTTTCTAGTATAGGAATAGGCTTGTTGGTGTCTGGCTTTGGGCAAAATGTAAGTGAGTTTGACAAATAAATCTTAATGCAAAGTCTAGCTTTTCGTGGGACTTTTAACCGTAACTCATGTCTTGAGTTGTCATGAAGATGGCTCAGTTGTCATCATGTAACCTGTATGGAACTTTGGTCACATCATCACAGGTGTTATTTTTATATTTCTTTTTTTTATAATGCTGCCATGTGTTGTATGCTTTGTGAACTGTACTTGATGGTACTTGAAACCCATTGAATACATACACAGTACACAGAGAGTGGGAGGAACCGGGGGTCAGTGGGGCCCAACAGCTCATTTTTTACCCCAGCCTATAGCAGGTTAATCCAGCCATGGATATGTTCCAAGCCCATGATGAGAAACTCTGGGTGACATAAAGAATAAGACTGCAGATACATGGCAGAAATTAGCTTCCTTTACAGGGTGTCTGGGCTCACTCTGTTGAGAGGAATGGTTGAAGTCTTTTGCATGCTTCCTTTTGGAGATATTCTGTGAATGTCCAACTGGGAGGAGCCCTAGGGCAGACCCAAAACATGCTGGATCACTTGAGGTGCAGGGCAGATATATTACCACAATTTCCACTTAATGTTAATGTATACTGCTGAAACAGTCCAGACTGCACCAGATCATCAAACAGCTGTCAAAGTGGACACTGGCAGAAATCAATGGAACTACTACAGTTATCAGCACCAGCGCTAGAAAAATCCACTGATTTCTGTCAGGAGTTTGGCTCTGAGAAGGTGCTGCTTTCATGGCATCAGGGTTTAGCTTGCTCCAATGTTGCTGTTCTTATACAGTGGTGGGAGACACTGAAGTTAGGCTTCCCATTAAACGGAAGATAGGTATCAATGCAATGCAGAAAATCTTTTGTCTGTCACTTTGACATGAACTGCAATGAATAAAAATCATAAAGAATACTGAGACATAAAACCAGCTACAGCAACCTGCAAAAAAAATCACATGCACAGTGTTGTTGCAACAGCATCAGATCTGAAGAAATTACAATGAATGTAATTTTAGATTATGCAATCTGGCTCTGATAACCTAGTCTATGGAGGTCAGGTGAATCGGGCTATTTTATAGGCTATAGGCCTATTTTGAGCGCGCAGGTGCATCCTTAAGGAGACCATGACCTTGGGTTTTGGCTGAGTAAGGAGCATCTGAATGATGCGCGCCCCCGGCTGCCAGGCTGAGAAAAGGCGCACCCTCCTCCTTTTACATTTCAGTCACGCAGCCATGCTCAGATTTGAGATGAGGCATGGTGGATGTGTTTGTTTTCTGTCGCAGCTCGTATCAGTAATTTAAAGAAAAAGAAAATCGCACTTGGCATCGATGCCCTTGCTTTATCTGATTTAACATTTCGGGATCTAGAAAAAAAGCCTTCTGAGCGCGTTATTTTGGATAATCTGCATTGCTTGCATCCGATCGAGCGACTGCACCTCGTCGAGAAGAGTAGCGCGCGATATCCGATAGAAATCAATCATTTCCTGCGGGACATTTCATGTTTAAACACCCGTCCGTTTACAAAATATATAAAGATATAGGGATTATTTTTGGCATAACTGGACACAGGGCCATTCATGTTTTGCAATTGAGGTCTGCTGGCGATAAATTGCGATGCTTATCATCCAACATCAATGATGCTGCGGTATGAGATCAGTAAAATAGCCTAGAAAGGTGATGGACAATGTCCTGTCCAGCGGGTACAAGACACCGGCGCTCCTGGTCTTGAATGCAGCGGAGAGAGACACCTAACCGGGTGTCATCGTCAACCCTGGATGCTGCGCCGAAGAATGGGATACTCCGACCCATCGTCGGGTAAAGACATACTTGGCAATAGATCTCTTTGTTTTATATTTATTTGCGCATTTGGACTCGTCACACTTTTGCAACAGATTCTCTATGGAAAAAACTACATTAAGAGGTAAGTGTCGGTTATTTCTGTTTGGTCGTCATTAACAATATGCAATTAGAGCGCAGGCCTTGCTGTTTATAACAGTCTTACACACTGTAAGGATAACATTCACCTTAAAAAGCATGCCTTCATAGCCGTTTTGTGTGAGGCTTATTGCTCAGTTTTGATCTCAATTAATGACTGAATGGTGAAAAATAGATTATGAATGATAAATTGATAAATTGTTCAGTATAAATGAGAGTAGTTTGGATGAACTAGCCTACATGTCGGGACGCATGGGGAAAACAAGCTTTAATGGCTGGAAAGAACAATAGTAATTAACCATCCATCTTTTTTTCCAGTGGCATAGAAACAGTTTCCATTGGATTTATTTTTTTGATATTTTCTGAAAATGAAGCATCACATTCATACCATACACAGTGCTCCTGCTGTGTATGGTAATGTTTTCCCTTTCTTTCTTTTTTTTTCCAAAGATATTTATTTGATTTTCCGTTTCAGCTTTCTTGACTGGTCCTAGCCTACATCTTACAGAGGCATCAGATTATCATAATGCAACTGAAAGCCATTGGAGCTGATGATGATTACAGATATCAACATGATGAAGATGATGTGTATTTCTTATTGGTCCCTGTTAAATAAATCATTTACCAGACTGCACTCAGTACACTCACAGTCACTGCAGAGCCATGTTGTATAATACCTCTGCAACAGTATTTATCTCCCTCGGTTTTGGAGCTGAACCCTGGTTGGAAGTCTACTTTTGCACTCATCCAAACCATCTAAAGACCCATTTATCTACTAAATTGCATCCCCCTTTCCTTTACATTCTGAGACAAATTTCAGTGTGAGACTTGCAGATGCTGAGAAGCTGGGATGTTTGATCTTTAGGTGGTTTAAAGAATCTCACAAAGAACACCAAATCTCACTCCAAACAAAAGGAACAATCTGAAAACTTTATCCCCACCTCCAGATATTTTACAGACAGTGCATATATGTTTACTTCAAAGCAAACATATATGTGCTGCAATCTGAAAGCTCCCCACAGCTAACCCCTCCCCTGCCACCCTGCTGGGCTGGACAATACTCAGTGTGGATTCATGGCATCCCGACCTCTGTGGTGAGATGCATGAATCCAGACCCAACACACGCACCTTTCTTCGCCTGTGCCCTTACTTCGCTCCTAGTGCTCAGCCTAGGAGAGAGGGGGGAACAAGCTGCACAACAGAAACCAGTGGGCTCAGCGGCAGCCATTTTGCTACAGTCTGTCTGCACACACACCTCAGTGCAAGCAGGGGAGAGAGAGAGAGAGGAAGGAGACGGCAAGAGTGAGAGACTGAGAGGGAGTGATAAAATGATTGTGTTTGCATGGGTGTGTGTGAAATAGAGAGAGAGGGAGAAGAGAGAGAAGACGTCATTTTTTGATGTCTCGCCAAGCATAAACAACCTGAAGTCATGTTGTCCACATGGGTTCGACCACACCCAGCCTCTTCCCCTACTAAACCCAAGCATGAGAACATGCTGGCAGGGTGTTTATCATGCGCTCCTGTGTTTCAGGGCATCACAGAAAAAACAACCAAAAATTTAAGCTAGAACTGCAGCAGAGGAGACATTTGGCGGCATAGATTGGGAGAAAGTGTAGGGAGTAACAGTTTAAACGTATTACCAATCTTACACCTGCTCGCTTTGTCCATGCGTTCGTCCCATATGACCAAAGGGCAAAGGGCTGTCCTCTAAATGTATGAGGACGCCCATTAAAGTCAAACTAAGTCACAAACATTGTTGTGCTTGATAAATCTGGCCATGAATCTGGCCATTGAGTTACAGTGGAGTCACATTATGGTGTCATATGAATCAGCTCCCTGCCTGCCTTCACTCACTTGAGGATGAAGCTTGTTGTGGAGGATGCAGGATTTAAGAGGGAAGCTTATTATATGATCAGAGTGAGTGACACACTTCTGTAAAAAGGAAGACATTTTAACTTTCAACTCTATTTGACTTGAAGAGGGTGATATCTAAAAATACTCTCTAGTAGCAGCAAAGGCCCCCAGGCTGGAGTCGGCTGGTAACCATCCAAAAATGAGCTTTGCAACTGTGCATTAGGCTGCAGCTAATGATTAAAAATGCCTATCATCGTTTTCCAGAGGTCAAGGTGACATCTAAATAACTAGTTTGTCTGACTAACAGTCCAAAACCAAAAAGAAACTCAATTTACAATCAAATAAAACAAAGAAAAGCCTAAGAAAGTTTTGAGAAGCTGAATCTAGGAACTACTAGGATCAACAAGCTAATCACGTCAGCGCTATGTGACTGTGTTTATGAGCCTTTTTTTGGTGCATTACTTGGGTCGTATCTCCCCGATTCTGAGCAGCTTCCTGCAATTTTTTTTGTTTCAACATGCAATTTGAATGAGCTGTACATGGATATATCCATTGTAGCACATAGCAACACATGGAACCGCCAATTCATAATCTATAAGCCACAGTTCTTACACCATTAACAGGAGTTAATGTTAAAAGTTAATGCAGAGAGAAAACAAGAAAGAGATCGAGAGGAGATCTGTTTTCATAAATAACAGCAATGCATTTCCTGTTTTGATAAGGACAATGTATCTTTAGTCGATACAGGAAAAAGCCCTAGACCTACTAAATGGACAAATGAGTCAATGTTCCTGGTTTACCCTAAAAACCCCAAGCCACATAAACCAATAGTATAAAAGTCCTTCCTGCTTCTAAGTCCCATTATTGATGTTCAAGGGCAGAATCAGAGCACATCAGTGCTGCAGAGCAACTTTGTTCTTGTTGTTTGTCTGATCTAATGCTTAGATTACAGTCTGAATTGTGCTCATTGAGTCAATGGGAGATTGAATTAAACACTGGACTGATCTGTGAGTCAGAAGTAGTCACATGCGATTGATTAGGGTTTTATTGGTAGCCACAATATGGGAAAATATCAGAATTGTGTCATTTCTATGTGATACTGATCAACCCAGAGCATTTTAGATAGTGTTTTGGTGATTATTAATGGTATACTTGACTAAATTATGCTGGTTTGATTAACTTTTCAGCTGTCTCACATCCTAAACCGAGGCACAAACATCTCTCTGATTTTAGGGTGTTCTGTTCTGCAGCCGGTTGCGGAGTGCTATTGAGATGTTGAAGTGGGACTCACACAATGTCACATAATGCACCCAGAAAGGCTCTTTGGGTTCAGTTTCCCTGCTGAATTTAGCACACCGCCCACAGAGCACTCAAAGAATTGAGTCACACATGATACTGTCTTGCATAATAATCAGTCAGTAAAAGGAGAAGTTGTACGCCCACTGATATTTGGATGTATGGAATTTAAACATTCTGTTCACAAATTTAACTAAGTTAGCTTTAACAACTCTTAACATTTAACAGATTTTTAAAGGATAAGTCTGGTGATATTCTATATATTTCTTACATATCCCATGAAAAGACCAAAACCAAAAATGAATTGATCGCAGGGGTAGCCAAAGCCTGACATAGATTATTCCTCTGTTCCATAGACCTCCATTGTTGTCCAAAAAACAAGTGAAAATACATAAATGAGTCACACCATTTCACTGGGTGATATTTTCCTTCATTATGATGATGTTTATTTTGAGTAGAGCCCACATACACCATCCTGGTGCTGTAAATACCAGCCAACGCACAGAAACTGTGGCTGAAAATAGTCCCAACAAATACACAATTTACTCCTGTTTGTGTCATGTTTGCCATAAACTACAGTGTCCAGCTGTTTTAGGAAATTACTGAGCCTTTTTTGAAATAAAAGTATATAAAATAGAATTAAATCTTCAGTAGGAACCAGTGGACTTGGGGCTGAGAGCCACAGACTGGAGGCTGGAGAACTCAGAAAGTATTGAGAGACTGAGTTACGCATTGTTGGTTCAGGTGTTTTCATGGGATTTGTTGACAATAACAAAAATGTAGAATGTCACCATGCCATATCCATAATTCACATTGAAATATGTTTGAGGCCTTTTCTAAACCCCAAAAATGACTACAGTAAATGACTGTAGGTTACTGTAAGGTTCTGTGTATATTGATGCCCCTCAACAGACTAACATTAGTTTATTCTACGCAAAACATCCTCATGATGTTGGGGCTATGAACACCTGCACCAAATGGTCTCCTCTGATAAACTCACTGTGATGGTTTTAGTGAAAACTCCTTTAACAGTAACATCTGGCTGAAAACATGGTAAAAATCGGCTGTTTTATCTATCTACTATCTACACTTGACAAATCTGTTGGCATCTTGTCCTAATTTGACAGCAACATTGCAGCAAAATTGGCAGCGATTACTATTCCTCCCTTAAATCACTGTGAATTTAATATATTGAACTACAAGTCTAACACTCCTTCAGGCCAATATTGCAGAGTGTGAATGTTTGAATCACACTCAGGATAGTGGCAACAGCCCAGCAGAGCATAAATTAACCATTCAAACCATGATGTCATCAACTGAAAATTCATTTTAACCATGTTTGGTGTCATACTTTGACTGTTTTTCTTGAGCCAAAAAGCTGGTCCCCCTTAATGCATATGTGTATGTGTGCGTGTGAATGTGCAAATTTGAGTTTTGTGAGTGAGCACGTGGGCTTGGTTGTATGTGTTTGACATTTGCACAATGAGGACAATAAATCCCAAATAAACTGACTCATTTTCTTACTAGTGCGCAACAGTTTAGCCGACTCAAAGGGGACGAGACAGGAAATTGGACCGGCCCCGTTAATTTCTCGGATGATGGATCTCTGAAGCCTGCAAGAAATGGAAGGAAAAGGTACCTTTCCAGCGTGACTGACTGCACAACACCTCTGAGAAAAGAGAGTGTGAGGGAGAGAAAGAGAGAGATAGAGTGAAAGACAACATAAGTTTCAAATCCATCATAGTGATGACCCAGCCCTGCATGTGTGGACTGGGCCTCTGATACGTCCACCAGTCTCCTCCTAGATGCTATAGAGAGAACACAAGCTGCAGCATATTTACACTTTTTTTGCTCTACTTGTTTTGAAATCTGCAGGGGTGGTGATGACAGGACTACATCACACATTTAACTCTAACTTAACCTGTCTGCATGTTGACAGATGTTTCCGTCAGAATTTTCAGCCAGATTCACAGATCTCCGTAATAGTCACACCCTGCCTAGCCGATATTAAGAAGAAAAAAAAACGCTCTCAAAGGTAGGCCAGTTTGAAGGCATTTTTAAGTATTTTCACAGAAACCCAAGAATGCCTCTTTCTTTTTCATTAGTTTGAAAGGTATAAACTCTCATATTTTTTCAGTGGTGGTTGCACTTCAGATTTGCTCTTGCATGTTGTCTGATCCCGTTCACCTCGACCCCAGATCCCCAAACCCCATCCCCCCTTCAGAAGCTGGTAGAACCACCGTCTCTTGTTGATGTACTGGCTTCTCCTCGTACCTCTGTGTCCCATCAAGCACCCATTTCCAAATGCCTTGTCCTCCTCAATCTGTGTCTCATGTGTTCTGCACAGCTCTGTGTGTATGCCATGTACATAGTATGGACACTTCTCTCTGCTCCCCCTATCTCCCCTTCTCACATCTGCATTGTCTCTCTCTGCGACCTGGATTTACCCCCTTTTCCACTTTACTTTCCTTGTTATAATAAGACAGGAACTTTCCCCAAAGCTTCAAATCCTCATTGCACTGGACAGTAGATGCCAGTATCTGAGGTAAAATGCTGGTTAGTCCTTCTCATTCTTAATTGGTTTTGAACCAGCATTGTACGGTTAACCTCAGATGCCATACGAGATGAAATTCATCTCATCAAGTGAATTACTGTCTTGCTTTTAGAACTGAACAGAGAACACTTGCAAAGGTTTCATCATCTTAGCTAAAACAAGCATGAATAGCCCTATTCAACATGTCAAATAGATCATGTAAAACAGAAGCTCCTCTCAGTAAAACCTCAGAAATACACTGCATCATCAGGTGGATGTAGACAACCAGTTTCATTGTCCTTATTTGTACAATTTCATCCCAGCATCTTGTTCCTTTAATGCATCCCTCCATTGTATTGCTCATTGTGTTCTTTTATAATCTTTTTCTTTTTTTTTTTTAAACTCACATCATTTACCTCCAAAACCACAGGTAATATGTTGTTATATTTTCCATCTTCCAAAACACCACGCTACATCCGATCTTTCTGATGTGAAACAGCATTCATTCTAACAAATACACATTACAGTTGCTGCCATTTTGGCATTCAATCCCCTCACATTCCCACAAGCATTATACATACATTTAGAGCTTTCCAAAATTCAGATGTACCTCAGGGGTATATTTAGAAACTATGATTACTATAGATATTGCTGATTTTAATAAAAGTGAAATAGAAAAGCAAAATTAGCATACTTATTTAAATGCAGCCCTCTGCCCAAACCTAAAAGGAATATTATAGATCAGGGCTAAAAAGAGAAACCTTCTACGGGGCGAGACTATTGACAGTTGGACAAAATAATTTGGCTGATGTAAAAACTTAATGTACATTCCTCACATTTTAGTGCCTGTTTATTGCCTCATGCCTGTGTAGCAACGATAAACAGCATATTGACACAATGTTGTATTTGCATGCAAGTTGAAAACCTTTCAATGGCTTTTTCAAGTTATATATTTGAAGCACTTATTTTAGTCATTAGTGAAATGGAACTACAAAACAAAAATCCATCATATTGTACTAATTAAATGTAATAATGTGAAGAGTTAGTTCTAGGTATGCAGGGGAAAAGAGGATTCTTCCACTCTATGTGTTTGAGTTCCCTGCCTCAGATCATAAATATTTCTCAAGTTTTTATCATCTATTTTGTCCTTCAATAATTTTTTGCTTTAACTTGATGTAGCACTTTTCTGTTGTAATTTTACGGTAGACACTTAAATTTAATTTCGCTCCAAGTGAGCACTTGGTTTAATTTACAAAATGGTAAAAAATAAATCCAACAATTTGATCTGTGTTCAGAATTTGGAGAAAATCAAGTTACCTTTTGGTCTGTAGCATCCAATAAGAACAATACATTGAACTTAAACTAAACAGCATCTATCTAATGTTTGCTAGCATTAGCTAACATAAGCTTGTCATACCAGACCAAGTGAAGCTGTAGCATCAAAAATCGTGATTGTAATGAATGAAATGAATCAAGGGTGTGTTCAATTGCTTCTCAGTTCAACTTTTCAAACTGAACCACTCCATCAGCAAGTCGAGTAACTTATACTTCACATTCACATCCAACTACCA
Organism: Maccullochella peelii; assembly: GCA_002120245.1. Classification (NCBI taxonomy): domain Eukaryota; kingdom Metazoa; phylum Chordata; class Actinopteri; order Centrarchiformes; family Percichthyidae; genus Maccullochella; species Maccullochella peelii. The sequence goes on along the minus strand of LKNJ01003695.1, from coordinate 20,042 downwards.
GAAATGTTAAAGCAAAGTTCAGTTATGAAAATTAGATGTATCGTTTTTGGTTAATATTTGTTGCATTATAAAAATCCTAAATTTCTGTCTATGCCTAACAAGATTACAGCACCTTGTAAACACAGGAACCTCCATCCTAACCACCCCCACCCCATCTCAAAACACAAACACGCACTCACACATTTTATCCAGATTGCACGCTGATTGCATGTAAATACAATGTTGTGTTGCAAGAAATGAGGCATCAGTGCGCAGATAAATGGCAACTTGATATGAATTTTGCAACAAGTATGAATCTTTGTTTGCAGAACCATTTTGTCAAATCCACCAAAACACGGTCACACCACCCTACTGAAGGCATTATTTTTGTGTGCTTTTGGTCAATGTTGCCATTTCGATGTAATGATTGTTTGAATTTCTCAGATTATTTAGCTCCAGTTAAAAATATTATTGGTTAGTGCCTTCATGATTACCTGTTTGCATGAACATCTGTGCATGTGTTTATGCGCACAGTGCATCAAAATATCAATAAATCAGCCAATGAGTCAGAATTATGAGTTACTGCTGCCAAAACAACTGACACAGTATTCATTTTATATAAATATAATATTTTGTCCTGCCTCACACAAAAGCACAGACACGCCCATACTCATAGCCACCAGATACTACACTGCTATAGCCATCTAATCCACCATTTTAACAAGCTATGCACTGGAATCAATCCCATTCCCCTTTCAGACTGTTTTCAGTTTCTCTTCTAAATTAATATACAACAAATATACACATTTAAGCCATGCAAGTTCTCATCATAACCAATTCAATAAATGAAAATATGAGAGGTATTATTTTTCTTCAATTAGTATATCCCATTGGTTTAGACTAAGATGTAATAGAATCTGGTGCAAGTGTCCAGTAAACAGTATGTTACTATCCTGTTTGCGATGCCGAAAATCAGTTTAATCACTTCTGTCATTTGTCATCCCACAATGCTTTACTGATATTCTAGTATTTCATAAAGTCAAACCATAGACATTTTGTAGTAAATATAAGATATTTTTCTTTACACACTGTTTTATATATTGCATTTTAGCTCCACTGCTTGTTGTTAATTCTGTTGATTCTCTTGTGTGTGGAGACGTTCAGGCAGAGGGTGACTGTGTCTATCCCTCCAGGTATCTGGAAACCTATGATGGCTCCTTTGAGTACAACTCCACTGCATGCAGGGAGCTCAGACAGGAGATTATGGACGTCAAAGTCCTGACAATGTGAGTGTTCATTACGATGTAGCCAACAGTTGTGGTGGAAAACCTTATTTAGAATAACATCTTTTTTTCCCTAAGGTGATCCTCAAGCACCTGTCAGGTAGGTAGAGAGAAAATTCACCCCCTGATTTATGATGTATGAATATACTTAAGTTCCCAAATAAAGTAAATATCCTTCAGGTTTGAAGAAACAAATATGAACTGCCCCTTTAATCCTAAATAGCAACCAAAAATATTGTCTGTGGGACTTTCAAAGAATGATGACAGCGTTTAAAAATTGTCTGGATATGATGGCTCTTGAGCATATGAATAAGTTATTTCACTCTGTTCTTTTTAATAATCACTAGGGGATCAAGTGACAGAGAGTCTTTGATTATCCATTAAACAGTAAAGAGCAAGTTGCCCACTTCCCCATTTTACAGCCAACATTTTACAGCTTAAAGTTCTCTGTTATTGTTAGTTTAATGCAGCACACTATAAATAACATAACGTTTAATTTAATGCAGTAGATTATTGGCCAGATTCATGGCACTCCTCAATGAGCCATTTGTGCTAACGGCAATTTGAGCTGCACATTTCCTCTTGTATGAATGTGAACATTGTCCAGTGACCTTTTGTCCGTGTCCCTCAGGCTGCCAAACTTTAATGTTGAACGCGTACTTGGAGTTTGATGAAGGGCTATGAGCCACTCTGGCTGAGGCAGAGAACAGCTGCTGTCACTCTGCCAGACAGTCAAAATAATTGTGCCACCCTGCCTCCCAGAGCAAATCACATCTCCCAGTCATCTCAAAGGAAATGCCAGTTCAAGGACAGCTATTTACAGACATGCTTGATGAAGCCACTGTCTTTATATTAACGTGTCTAGATCCAGTGGCATCAGTAGAACCCTTACAGAGTAATCACTGCAAATTTCTGTCCCCTTGTTTGTCTTTTTGAGTCGTTTTTATGATGTTTCTTCAATTTACTACCCTTGTAGAAACTTGGGTAATCGGAAAATACATGGCCATGGGTATCCTTCCTCATTCCACAAGTCTCTCTGCCTGTCTGCCAGGGTGAAAACCTCAGACCTGTTTGAGAGATGGCGAAACCTGCAGGTGTGTAGATGGGAGCAGAACAAGGAGGAGACAAGCAACTTCAAGTAAGCATTACTCAGTCTTAGCAGAAGAAATGTACATCAGTTTGTACACTGCACATACCTCTTTTTTTTGTTGTGTCTCTGTTTCTGAAATGCATTTGGTGCTTTTAACCCCAGCATTCTCATAAAAAACATACTTAACATTGTTTTATCACTTTTAAAAAACTTAATTTGCAAGAAGAATTGTAAGAATTGTTTATAAATGAGATTTTGAACTGTTTCAGAAGTCCTCCACAGAAAATTACTTGTGTTTGAAGTCTCAGAGACTCCAGCTGTAAAACATGGTCAAATACAGTGGATTTTCTCTATATATTTGATTGGTGTTGACATTTCTTTGTCTGTAAATGAGTTTTTGGCAAACAAAAGGAATATAATATTTGTTCATGCATAGCCCTATAACCTATTAAACATAAAATTATTTATTTACTTGTGTGTAATAATAATGCTTTATGGTCATGTCTGCATTTTGACACCTTCATCAAATGTGAAAGCCCAGTTTGCGGCAAAGGGAAGAGACACCACTTCATTACTTCTCTACATAACATATTGGGTTTTAATAAGACCAGAAGAAAAGAGAAAAATATATTTAAAGCAAAAAGATTGGTTGATTTTGCAATTATCATTTTTACACATGCAGAAGTGGGGTCTGTGGGCACAATACAAGGGTTAAGTTTTGGTCTTGATGCTGTCATGAAGTTTCTTACAAATAAACTAACTGCATCCTCTCCTTGGTGTTCTCCTAAAGGATGTCTCTGTCTCGCTGCTGTAATGCTCCTTCCTTTCTGTTCACCACCAAGAGGAACACTCCTGCAGGGACCAAACTGAGGTATGAGGTTGACACCAGTGGAATTCTTCCCATCACCACTGAGGTCTTCAAGATGTTCCCAGATGTGAGTTCATCACCCTTTTATGAGTGTTTACTATGTTACTCAATATTGGCTTGCTACTAAACCTGGTGAAACGACCAATTTGCTTTCATGAGCCCTCACTGCTGTCTGTCTGACATTAACAACATGTGTCTGTTTCATCCAGGATATGCCGTATTCCAAATCACAGTACAAGAAATGTGCTGTTATTGGAAATGGCGGCATCATCAAGAACAGCAAATGTGGGAAGGAAATTGACTCAGCAGATTTTGTGTTTAGGTATACAGAACATAATCCTTCAGTGTTTTTTGTGTGAGGGCTGCACAATTATAATAACAATTAATTTTGCTCACTGTTAAAATTGTGATTATTTATTATGATTGTACATGAATTTTGTTGTAATGAACTTGGCAGAAAATTACCCTCAGTTTCACATTGTAATTGTGAATCTAGGTAACAATGCCAACCGAGCATGCAATCACATAAAAAGACTAACAGAAAATCCTGTAACATTATACTCTTGTCAGCATTTTACCTGTGAATAGGAAGCACCTGATTTACACTGGAGGAGCCAAGCATTGCACCAAATTGGCCGTCGCTAAGCCCTTAGTTACTGTTGCTATGTCTGTCAAGCTTTCTGCTTTCGCACAGCACATAATGCAGTTTAAAGATAACAGTGACAGATTTAACACTTGAAATTCTTAGTAATTTTTAAACATTGGTCTTTGATTTCAGACAGAAATAAACAAAAGCAGCTTCTCATTTCTAGCTGGTGACTGTTGCTGGCTGAAAAAATCTGTTGCTGGCAGATTTAGTAGTAGCTAGCTAATGAAGCTAACGTTAGCTCCATAAGTTTGTTAAAAACACTTCTCACTGGCTGACTTTTTAATATTTCAAGTTGACTCATTTTAAAATAGGAATCCTGTAAAAAGGTCTTAAATGTGCACCTGATGGCTACATACATGATATCATGCTAAAAGACTGAGGCTAATGCAGCATGTCCCAGGCAAAAAGTCAGTGCCCTCATCAGTTCACGAGAAAACATAATAAAGAAACAAGGTTGTTCTTATGTTGCACTTTAGCATTAGTTAGTCCTAGTATTACAAGTATGATAAGGAAAAATGCAAGATCAGACTCGTATTTCATTCTAACATAACCCTGTTTAGCTATACTTATCTTACATACTTGGACAAGCAAGACAGAGGTTAGATTTATCCTTTATTGTTCGTATTTTCCAACAAGTGTTTCACTTTTAATATTACAAGCGAAAAAAGGCTTTTAAGATGATGGCTAACCGGTGTGTTTGGTGAACGAAACACTATCTTGGATAATGAGTTTGGCTGCGGTTCTTGGAGTGTAAACTTCCCTAAATAAACCAGGACAGAGCTGCTAAGGATACCCTAAACTCGGATATAGTAGCATCCAGGACCAGCTTGCACACAGTAGGGAAATACTACACATAGTAGATGTGCTGTCGTTTTTTTTTTATGTAACCTGTAACTCCAGTAATGCAATATGATGCTCCTTTGCCTTGGAAGGAACACTGGGTTAGGTTTCGACAGTAGGTAGTGAGCTAGTTAGTCAAACATGCTGACGTAGCAGCTTACGCTAGAGCGGATAAACTCACTGCCTAATCAATTCCTTACACTTCTCTTGTATTTTTGGTTTTGGAAAGTCTAAATAAGACACCACCCTCCAAACTCTTTATACAGAGTATCACTCTACTTCAGCCCCATGCACACTGCTTCAACATGTGGAGAAATCCAAAGCTTGACAGACCTGCCTTGCCTAGTTAAGGTTGCTAAGCTGTAAGTGGAGGGGTTCAGCAAACAGTCACTTAAGTTTCATTTTATTGTACAAGCCCAACTCCTGATCCCAACCATTACATGATTAATTGTGCAGCTCTACATTATGTCTCACCAGCATGCCTAGTTTGAAGTGTGTCAAGTCAAATCGAATACATTTGAACTCCTTTATCAGTGGTATTTTCTTTCTTGCAGGTGCAACATACCACCCATTAATGAGAAGTATACAACTGATGTTGGCACTAAAACAGATCTGGTGACAATAAATCCAAGCATTATTACTGAGAGGTACTGTAAATATAGGTCAGAGTGAGAGATCACCTATCTCTCTCTCGCTCTCCCTCTCTCTCTCTCTCTCCCCCAATCTGTCCCTGTCTCTAGTCTCCTTCTCTCTTGGCCTTAGCCGTCTCATGTTTCACTTCCTCCGCAGATTTCAGAAGCTGGAGAAATGGCGGCGTCCGTTTTATGAAGTCCTCCAGAATTATGAGAACTCCTCAGTGGTGCTTCCCGCCTTCTACAACACCCGCAACACCGATGTATCTTTCAGAGTCAAGTACATGCTGGATGACTTTGACTCCCAGAGAGGCGTGTTCTTCTTCCACCCGCAGTACCTGCTCAACGTGCAGCGTTTCTGGGCGGTGCAGGGCGTCCGAGCCAAGCGGCTCAGCAGCGGCCTGATGCTTGTGACCGCTGCCTTAGAGATGTGCGAGGAAGTCCACCTCTACGGTTTCTGGGCGTTTCCCATGAACCCCTCTGGCATCTTCATCACTCACCATTACTACGACAACGTCAAGCCACGGCCGGGCTTCCATGCGATGCCTCATGAAATTTTCAACTTCATTCACATGCATACTCGTGGGATCATCAACGTACACACGGGGCAGTGCACGTGATCCCTCACTCCAACATTCAACATTTTACCATTTAGTTTACTTGAAATCAGGTTTACTTGTGTTTTATTTCAGTGAGACAGTTCACTATTTCCTCCCTATTTAAAAAGAGAGTTCAGAGCGTACACTTCTTTGCTCTCACCAGTTCAACGACACGTTGAAGGTTGCTTGCTTTAATCACCAACATACTTCTCTTTTCAGTGTTGTTTATTTAGCCAATCAAATCACTATGGTTATCTCTCTGACTCTCTAACCGCAGGATGCTTGTTTTTAATGTGAAAAGTGGTCTTCATAGTGATGTTGTTTCTGTGAAGTTTTCTAGTGGCTCTGCTGTACAGAGGTGTTGTTTTTCTACTCAACGTTGCACAGATATTTACGCTGAAATGGGCCGCAGTGGGTGTCTTTGTGGCCCCTCATTCCCCCTCTCTTCTCTCTTTATCTCGGACACTCTGTGGGTGTGGCAGCTTTTAATGTTTGTGTAAAACAAAACCTGAACCTTGATATTAAGCTAAGATTAAAAAAAAAAGATTAAAAAAAAATAAAAAAACATCCAATTGTCTACTTTTGTAATCTGTTTCCAATTCACCAGAGTCACTGGGTGAATATTTTAAAACATTATTGAAATGGCCTGTTTTCAGTGGCCTACCTTCTCCCATTTAAAAATTGCCTCCAATATTTCTGGTGATAAAAGGGTGTATGAGAAGAGGTGAGAAGAGGAGGTTATGGACAAAAGCCAGATAACTATTTTGCAATGACACCATCTCAGCAAAACTTTGACTTTTTTCAAGGATGGCCAATTTGCAACATAGCACTGTTGAGCAACCCAGCCTCTCGCTGTCATTCATGTCTTAAGCCATGCTGCCTTATGAGATATCAAACCCCTCTATACGATATGCAATGCACCCATGTGTTTTGCTTATCTACAAATACATTAACATCAAACTAAATCTTAGTTTGTCTCTTGAATCAAAGGACATTTAAGACCCTCTAAAGTATAGAAATTCATGTGCAGTTGTCATCTTATAATCTATTGGAATTAGCAAAGTCTTACTTCCTGTAAACTCCATTCATAATCATGTAATGCTCTGCATGACTTTACTCTATACTTGGCTTTGTGTGTGCCTGCTTCAATGATCACTGAAATATGTTTACACTCTACTGAAGGTCACAGTGCTTTTGGAGATATATACATGAACTTTTTCACAGAAAGATGAATGGACTCGTCGAAGTGAATTGTATAATAGTGGATGCAGTTCTCATTGATTAAAGATGCAAGAATGAATATGGGTGCTGCCCTTTGGTGAAGTGCTACGACACTTTTATTACTACTGTATTATTTCCCCTGTTAACTGTGAACATTCAGTTTGCATTTAAGCACTGGAATGCTGTGCATTTTTACAGTTTACACTGCAAAAGGTTTTAAGAGACTGTAAATGAATATTTTGCCACTCCTCTGTTCATGCTCAGCTGTCCATTGTAACTGAAGGACATCTTTGCTAATAAGATCCAAACATGCTGTTTCTGTCACCATTAATTCAGACTCTTGGTGTGTTTATGCACAAGAGATACGAGTTCAGCAAATATGAACCCCAAAAAAACCTTTGGCTTGGCCACTAAATTGTTGTACAGCCACAAGTGAATCAGGAATGGAAAAGGAAGGGAACTGGTCTGTGTACTGAATGGAGGTAATATACAACACAGTACTTCTTAAATGACTCTGGATCATTCTTTATACTGGTATTGTGTTTGTAAATAAACTTGTTTGGATTTTCTCACTTGTATATATATTGGATTAATTATTATTGTATGTGTCAATTAGTGTGAGTGGGGATAGCAAAAAAGCACACACACACACACCTGAGCTTATTCATTATATACTAAAACAATACATTTGTACAGAAGCCGAGAACAGCCGCGCTAGCAAATATTTCTTTTAATGCCGTTATCTCGAGATTACAAGTTAATTATTTAATTATCTCGAGATAACAAAGCTTGTCTTCTTGTGATAACGGGTTAATTTATCTTGTAATCTTCTCCTTAAATGACAAGGACTGATCTGAATGTTATCTCCAACAGAAAGACACCATGCAATTTCTGCCTGTTTTAGACCTTGATTGAAGTAACCTAGTCTGATGCAATGATCAATAATGGTTAGGGCACTCCTTGATCTGACATTTCAGCTTAAATCAGTTGCTACAGGCACTCTTGATCTCTGATAAACATTATTAGTAGGCTAATAAGCTGAAAAACAACATCTGTTTTCTCGAGATAACAGTTTGTTTTCTCGAGATAACAAAATAATTAACTCGTGATTTCGAGACAACGCATAAAAAAACCCAAAATGCAAAAAATGCAAGCACGGCTGTTCTCGGCTTCCATACATTTACCACAAATGAGGAAATGTATTGATAATATGCTGCCTGATTTACAAAATGTCCTGATTTTTTTGCTGACCACGACATGCTGTGCTTGTTAGGGGCCACAGAGGACACAATATGCTAATTTAATGGTCTCATTTCAGACCAGTTAACCTGTGGTTTGTCTTCTCCAATTAGCTCATTAAGCAAAGCTACTGTCAACACCTCAATTATTAAGCAGCGGCTAGTGTCAGTGTCCTCTTACTGACTGACTCAGCCAAGGATAGCTGGGAGTGTGGCAGATCATATCTGAATTGTGCTGTATCTGTCGAGGTCTTCAAGTGCACAAGAAAGGTGAATGAATCCAGTTAGAAATGAACATAAGTGAAGCAATTCATGTTTTATGATTCAATTCAATTCAATTTTATTTATATAGCGCCATATCATAACAAAGTTATCTCAGGGCACTTTTTCATATAGAGCAGGTCTAGACCGACTCTTTACAGAGACCCAACAATTCCCACCATGAGCAAGCACTAGGCGACAGTGGCAAGGAAAAACTCCCTTTTAACAGGCAGAACCAGGCTCTGGGTGGGTGGTCATCTGCCTCGACCGGTTGGGTTGGGAGAGAGAGAGAGAGAGAGAGAGAGAGAGAGAAGGAGGAAAGAGAACATACAGTAGTACAGCACAGTACAGTTCTACATACAGATGTAAAGTAATAGTAGTGGTAATAGTATTGATGTTAATATTAATACAAATAATACTAATAGCAATATTATAATAGTAATACTAATAATTAGATCAATAACAACAATAGCAGCAGCGGCCACCGAGCAGGAACACGGGGGCTGCAGTTGGCCTGCAACCACAGATCCAGACTCCGCAGCTCCGCAACCAGATCCAGGCTCTGCATAAACTTCAGCTGATGACATCTGGTTTAAGATTGAAGACGGATTTTAGATGGATTTAAGATTTAAGATGGAGTAGCGTTATAGCTCAATTATTTTGAATCAGAAATTATGATTTGATTAAAAATATATCCACATGTTGTGAATGACAGTATGTGAAAATTAGCTAGCAAGCCAGCAGAGAAGTAACTAAGTAGCTAACAGTAATGGATAACAGGTTGAAACTGATAGCTAAAAGTAATGGATAAATGTTGAAATTGTTAGCTAAAAGTAAATAAATGGTTGAAATAGTTAGCTAAAAGTAATGGATAAACAGTTGAACAGGTAAAAGTAATGGATAAATGGTTGATGGATAAGCAGTTTAAATAGTTGGCTAAAGTAATGAATAAACAGTTCAATTCAATTCAGTTTCATTTATATAGCGCCATATCATAACAAAGTTATCTCAGGGCACTTTTTCATATAGAGCAGGTCTAGACTGACTCTTTATGTTTACAGAGACCTGTCAGGATTCATGGTCTGTTTCTTGTTGTATTTTTGATTTGTAGTCTTTGTGGGGTTTCCTGTTTTATTTTGTAGTCTTGTTTCTAGTGTGCTCCTGCCCTTGTGTCTCTGTCCCTGATTGTCTGTTGATTAGCCTCACCTGTTCCGTGTTCCTCACCTGCCCCTGATTCCCTTGTTAGTCTAGTCACCTATTTATACAGGTCCTTTTCCTTTGTTCCCTGTGGTGTCATTTCTCTATGTCAGATGTGTTCTTGTGCTCCTTGTGGGTTGTTTCTATGGTTCTGTGTTGAACGTATTTTCTATGGTCCTGAGTCGGACATTTTCTTAAGCTCCTGTGATTTCCCTTATCTGGACTTACCTCCTGGTTTGCCTGCCTCCCTGTACTAACGAGTAAGTGGGAAATAAACTTTTTGTTGAAACTGCTTAGAGCCTCCGTAGCTGTCTGCTTTTGGGTCCTACTCCTGCTATCTCCTACCACACACTGTAACAAGACCCAACAATTCCCAGTTGAATAGATAAAAGTAACAACTTCTGAGCCATTATATGATCTTATTACATTAATATCATATGTGATTAGGGATATGTAGCATTTTGTCTTTTATGTTAGGGGATTGATTCCTCCATGCACTGGGTCACAATGAAGTTCACTCTCTGCTGTCATCTGAGTTGGGTAATCTGATGTTGAAAGATCAATATGACCAAACTCTGCCCTTCCCGTTGATGCCCACATTATCAGGTGGCAGCAATAAGGCTAATGGGATGATTTGGCTCACAGTCAGATGCAGATGTGAAGCCTATGCCAGTGTGATGGAACTGCAACAAAAATTTGCATGAAGGAATTGTTTTATATTATAAAAACCATCTTGCTAAAGACAGAAGTCACATTAAAAATTGTCTTTCTTACTTTTTAATGTTGAATGAGTCATGTAATAAGTAAAACTATGCTGGGTAAACAACTCAACATTGTTAGTTTTTGCTTTGTATTTTTCAGCATGTGTCCGTTGTAAACCTACAAATTTATTATCCATAATTTCAAAACATTAACAACCGAACAAATGAGGGGAGAAAAAAATTCTTGTACATTTCTAATTGGCACTTTACTAGTCTTACATTTTGGTTGTCTTGAAAATCTACATTATGAAAGAAATTAAATTTATGATTTATACTTATTACTTATTTCAGAAAGCAATATTAAGCAATTTTATGCATTACTGAACTCATTTCATATTAATCTTGTCTGAGTAAATCACATTTTGGGTTGCAAAATATTCATGTAAAAGCATCATTGTGGAAGGCCAGTGCAGATTCAATCTCACACTTGAGCTCTTACAGAAACAGTTAACAACTGTATTAATTTGCAACTTACTTTAAATAGTTACTTCTCCAGACAATGCTTGCTCTCTCATTAGCCATTTTAAGGAAGTTGTTGTAATTGTAAGAAATAGTTACATTGAACCGAACCAGGCTAACCGTTTCCCCTGTTTCCAGTCTTTATGCTAAGCTAACCACCTGCTGGCTCTAGATTCATATCAAGGGTGTGTGTGTGTGTGTGTGTGTGTGTGTATATCTAACTCTCGGCAAGAAAGCAAATAAGCATATTTTCCAAAGTGTTGGATTGTTCCTTTAAGTTGACACTTTGTTTTCTATTATAAAAACTTTTAATTGGTTGAAAGCAAAATCATTGCTGCATGGATATTTACTCATCTATGGTATGATACAGTCAGTTTGTTGCCAGTCATGAGTTTCTTTCACTCAGGACCTCTAAATGTGATTTATACACATTGCTACACTTTATTACATAAGAATGAACAAAGAGAAGTATTTGTAAGGGAGAGTTTGTGTGTGTGTGTCTGTCTGTGTCCGTGTGACTGCAGGTAAAAGCGAGACGCCCCTGGCCCGTAAAGCGATCCTAACACCATGAATAATGGAGAGTGCCGTGGCAGAGAGGATAAGTTCTCTGTGCAAGGCTCCTTTTTCACAGGGCTTTCTCCCGTGGGTCACGTGAGTGCTGAGGTGACAGTAATTTTTCATGAGTAGTGTGTGTGTTGGTTGTATGGCCATATATTGCCCAGGTAGGAGATGTCCAGACAGCCATCGCTCCCTCTGTGTGTCCTGAGTCTGTATACCTGCAGCCGCACACACACCTAGGCTGCTCTGAACCCCACAATCCCAGAACCTCCTTGCAGCCAAGGGTCAAATGAATTGTCTTACACCATTAGAGACTCAAGGTAGCACTTACGAAACTAAAGGCCAGGGAAGTGGATGAATAAAAGATGCCATCGAAACAGAAAAAATCCACAGCTTCTGAAGAAACCAAAGAGGTCGATGACGAAGTGGGAGAAACTGAGCCAAAGTTAAAGGAGAGGAGCAACGGTGTGACCCGTGGGGACACCACAAAAGGCGAGAAGAGTCGGAAGAAACACAAGAACGTAGAGAGCACTGAGAATCCGGAGGCACCTGAGAAAGAGAAGAAGAAAAAAGAGGGTGAAAAAGTAAAAGTGAAAAAGAAACCTGATGATGCAGAAGCTGGTGCTGTGATTGAAAATGAAGCTGAGGAGGGTGAGCAGAACAATAATGACCCCACAACCAATTCCAAAAAGGAGAAATCAGAAAAGCTCAAAGAGGAAGTGACTGAGGGAGTGAAGGAGGAAAAGAAGAAAAAGAAGAAGAAATCCTCCGCAGACAGTCCAGAGGGAGAGGATAGGATGGGATCCAAGGACAAAAAGTCAAAAGATGGCAAGAAGAAGAAGTCGTCTCACAATGATGATGAGGAGCCCTTGACTGAGGAGCAGGAAGAGGAGGAGGACTCAAAGAAGAAGAAAAAGAAGAAGGCAAAAAAGGGATCGGCAGACAGTGACGAAGATAAAAAGAAAAAGGGGAAAAAATCCAAAAATAAACAGGTGGATTATGCTGCGATCTACCAGAATGAGCTGCTGGACTACCACACAGACTCATCTGATGGCTATGAGGATGAGTACTACAAAAAGAAAGGTATGGATTTGACATTGTAGAGCAGACAGAAGGTTCACCTGTTATATTTTAGGTAAGTCTCATGACATGTGTCCCAACTGAATACATGTTTCCTCCAGTTCCCTTCAGCCATGAGCAGGAGCACCCCGGGGAATCCCTCTGTGATTGTTCTTGGGTGAAAGCTCAGTTATGTTCCACATGAATGGAGCCAAACAGAAGCTCTGGGGCAGACAGGTGCTGGGTGCTGTCCCAGACTCAGGGGCTGGGAGAAGCGCAGGGGCCAGAGGCAGGGCTGGGAGCCAGATCACAGGTTTTTTAAACCAGGGGGGAACCAGCCCCTGCAGGAGGCTGCAAAATAGTTTTTGTTGTTGTTTGGTCAGGGGGAAGGGGACCACAGGGTGATTTATGGTATAGGTAAAAAATTTGTAAAAAAATAACAACCTGAACAGGAAAGACATGGTAAATTTTTGTACGATAAATTGTTACTGTTTACTAAAATAACTTTAATGTAACCTTTGTTCTGTGCAACTCATGTGTGGGAGCCGAGTTAGACAATCGTCCTATGAAAATTAGGTTATGTGATCATTTGAAAAATCTTTATTTACAGGTCTATTTACCTTTTTCTGAGCTTTCAAACACATTTGAAAGTTGCAGCTGAAAGCCCCTGCAAAAGCCAGTAAGTGGACCTTTGAGTCAAGATTATTCTGTTACACGACTGTTCCCACCATCAAGAGCAAATATCCATGCTCAAATCATGCCCTATGTCTCCAAGAAATTACGTTTACACTACTAATTTTCAACAGCAAATGTGAAACGTAATGCACCTGAATTGCATTTTATCAACATAATGAGGAAATGTATTTAATAAGCATATCTGCAATGTCGCAAAATGTTCATACTGAACGTATCTGCACATATCTGCTGTCAACTTATTTGATTTGTTTTTCTGACAATCTGCTCTTGCAGTACAATGTCCACTCATAGCAACTAATGCATGACATTGATTGTTATGGTTATGTTAAGGCACTCAGTGTTTGGTTAATATTGGAAAAAGTGGAGTGAGTTGAAACATGAGACAGGAAGTTTTGTCTGTATTAACATTACACCGAAACCACAAACTGGACTCGGAAACAAATTAGTAGTAATATAAACGCAATTTCTAGGCGATGGCCATAAAGGAACATTTGGAAAATTCAGCTCTCAGCTGATTTCAAAGGTGTTTTGAATGAGGAAATTGCACAAACACATAAAAATGTCTGAACTTGAAAGCTTTTATCTCCTTTCCTCCATCATTCTTACAGAGAAAGTGCTGAAAATGTGACATTTCAGTGTATTTTCCAGCATTTTCACTGCCAGATAAATGCTACCATAAAGTAACTGATTAAAGTTAATGTACTTTTAGCGCCTGATCTTTGTGCAGATTATAAGAGGAGCAGTAAGTATCGTTATTTAGCATCGGTAGCAGTGATAGATGCCTGGGTCCTTACCTCACCGGCTCACTCAGGTCTCTGACACTCCAAGGAGTTTATCAAGGCTCAGTTTTACCAGGCAACTGTCTATCTGATTTTATCAGGTGTCTGTGAGTCCACCCTAACTTTTCATAACATTCACCCAGGATACCCTGCAGAGAACCAAGTCTACCAGTCGACCTTTGTTCAGACTGGACACCATTGTTTCTCTCTGATTTGACCCAAAGTCCCAGAGAGTGTCCCATACCTTCCAGTCTATCATACATATCCACAGGAGAGAGGAGTTTGTATATATGTACAGTAATGCAGCAGGACTATAGAATTACCACTGTATTGGCCAAGCTGTTGAGTCACAGGCAACAGCCAATCGCTGACTAATCTCCTGCTCAAGATTTAATGTCATTACTGTAACTCAAACTCAGGGTGTTTCACAGGTGTGACTTTTAAAATCCTCTCCAAAAACAAATGGATGGTTTGTTTGTATGTTGGAAATTACAAATAATTTGAGTCATCAGCTCATTGGATTCGTGGTGACAGAAGTTGCGTGAAAGGCAACTTACACAATAAGTAGATCTTTTTATACAGACCACGATGCATGTTTGTAAGTAAACAATAGCCACAATCATCATCTTACAAGACTAAGTCTACAGCCATGCTAGCAGCTCTGATGCTGTACGTAGGCACAGTGTTGCTTTGAGCAAAATGCTCAGTGCTCAAAATGCTCAGTGCTAAGATGCTCACAATGACAATGCTAACATACTGAGGTTAAGCAGGTATGGGGTTAGGGTTTGCCATGTTCCCCATCTTAGTTTTGTTAGCATGCAAACATTTGCAAATTGGCACAAAATACAAAGTACAGCTGTCACGATCCATGGGCTTGGTGTTGTTTTGTTTATATCTGTGTTTAGTTTTGAGTCTTATTTTGAAGTCATGTCTCCTGTTTTCTGTGTTCCTGCCCTCATGTTTCTTGATTACCTTCACCTGTTTCCCATTACTCACCTGCCCCTGGTTTCCTTGTTAGTCTTGTCATTACTTATACCAGTCTCTGTCCTTTGGTTTTTGTCGGTTCATTGTTCTTTGTTGCGTCTGATGCCAGATGTGTTCTGTGCGCCTGTGGGAGAATCTCTCGGTCCTGTGTTTGGACGTTTTTGTACTATGATTTGCTGAATCTGGACTTGCCTGCCTTCATGTACTAGCAAGTAAGCTTAAATAAATGGTTGAAGCTGTTTGCGCCTCCTTTGCTGTCTGTGTTTGGGTCCTCTTTCCAATGCCCCACGTAACAACAGCTGAGGCTGATGGGAATGTCACTTACTTTGCAGATATTTGGTCCTGATGGTGGCGCTAGATGAGAAGTCTGGACATCACCAAAGTTATTACAGTTCATCTTGAGGGGGGCATGAATGTCTGTACCAAATTTCATGGCAATCCATCCAATAGTTGTTGAGGCATTTTGCTCTGGACCAAAGTGGTCAAACATTGCCATCCCTAGAGCCATGCTGCTAGAGTGGCTAAAAACTTAAACAGACAGTGACCTCAGATATGTGTGTGTACACTCTTCTCTTCCCCTCCTCCATATGACACCTTAAATGACCCAAACTGAAGCAGATTTTACAGACTGCTGGGTATTCATCCTGTTTACCTTGCCATCAACTCAGGGTCTTGGTCAGATGATAAGACACATTTGTGAAATGTGAGAGAGGCTTGGCTGGTGTATCACACCAGACATGGATTCGCTGCAGATTCGCCGCATTGAATTCCCTGGCAACCGTGCATGGAAGGAAACATAATGCTCCCTAATGTTTATAGATTATTGGACACTGTCTGAGGATGTGACTTTGTGTTTGTCCTTTTATTCTAGTTTTTACTTTAAATTATTAAGTCCTTGTTAGACCTCACAGAATTTATTCCCTGTACGTGCTCTCATTATTTCAGAATTGTGATGTTTACTAAGACATGGACAATACTGCACACATTTTCTTCTCTGCTTCTCTTTCTAATTGTCAGTCTTCTCTCTCCTTTAGTGTATGAGGTGGTCACTATCACTGGTGATGTAAAGGGAGCCGGGACCGATGCTAATGTGTTTGTTACCCTTTTTGGAGACTTTGGCGTCACACCCAAGGTTCACCTGGCAAGCAAGTGAGTTTAAAAGGGTTTATGGTGATGTAATTGAATTATAGGATACTTTGATAAATATGTTGTCTCTAAGACTCTAAATCAGGTCTCAATGACTCACTCTGCTCTGATTTGTTTGCACTTATATCAGGTTTTTATGTGTAATGCTGTAGCCAATGTCAGCTGTTAACTTTGAATCTTTTCTATTCCTCTCTGATTCTTCAGCACAGAAAAGAGGTATTTTCTAATCGGTCTGCTAAGGATGGTTATGATTCTGTCCTTGTGTTGGGTTGTATTGTGCACATAACACTGTATGAGAGAGTGTTCCTGCTCAACATTAACCTGATGCCTGCAGACACAATGAATCAAGACAAAATCAATTTGCACACCAAGGATCTCTTTGACCTGTCAAAACCAAATCAAACTGAAACTGAATCTTTTTGATGTCAGAGAAGCAGCGCATGTTCATAACAAAGGTTTGGCTGTGGTGCAGGAATCTCTCCTCTATACAGTTGTATAAATTGTCGGACAAAGAATATCTGGAGTAAGGAGGAACTATGTGACATGGCCGGTCTTCTTTTCCATTCAGAGGCAAATGAAAGAAGACCACGATGTCATTTCTGTGGAAGATCAAATGACTCTTATCAGCAGCAGGCTCCCTTTATCTCTGCACACATTGATTGACAGATAGGATTACCTGTGCAGTGTATAGGATGTACCAAGTTATTGTAAGCCACCCTGGACCATGTCACCCACACCTTGTAGTGGTCTCATTCAGCCACTTGAGGCTGCATGAACATGCTATGTATTCAGTATCTCCATGCTGTGTGGCAGTAGTGTTGCTCAGCTGATGAAATACTATACATGGAAGTTGACGAGTAACTTTTGTCATATAATAAACACACTGCATAGTAAGGAGTTTCACCTTACTCCGATATATATTAGGTCCTGCCTGTATTGTGTAATGGTCGAACATGATACAGGTAAGGGAGGGCTGCAATGTCTCCAAGTATATTTGCCCGAGTGAACAATCAAGGCAGATTAAAAATGCAACTCTTTGGAAATTCAGTGTGATTATAACAAATTCAAATTGCATGAATTCCAAAGTTTGCGTTGGGTTTGTTTTTTCACATAATCAATGTCTCCCCATCATTCTCTTGCAGGTGATTTTATACAGGAACAGAGAACGAGGGCATGTATTCATGTGTGTTGGGCAGTATTTCATCCTTGGCAGTATATGACACCGTGCACATTAATTATGGGACCCACGGCATTGTCTGTGGTTTGAATATTGCAAGGAGAGGAGAACAGATGGAGATGTGGGTCAGAGACAAAGGCAGGCATTCTGTTAATGAAAAAAAGGGTGTCTGATTCACTGTAGCTGGCAGAGGGGCTCCTCTGTGCACACAGGCCTGTTTCGTCTCTGTGAGGGGTAGAAGTACGTGAGGGAGCGTTGAAGTGGCTGAGCCTCAGGGGGTTTCAGGTTATACCACTGCCATGAGACCACCAGGGTTCCCTAAGCCGGATCAGTCAGGAGATGTAATTTACTGTCCCAGGGTCCAGTTCAGTTGTCTGTCTTTTCTTCAAAAAGAGCATCTTTCTCTCTCTCTCTGTCTCACACACATCCACTCAATTAATCTTTCTCCCAAATTCTGACATTTTCCCTGTTTCCTCAATTTACAGAAGCCGAACAGCATTTGAGAAGAATAAGACTGATGTTTTCCGTATCAAAACACACAACGTGGGGCCTCTGAAGAAGCTGAGGTACTGTACTACAAATTTATGTGGCAGAAAAACCACATAATGCTGACTGCGTGTGATAACTTATCACTATAATGGTGCTTTGGTGTTTGCATGGCTGCAGCAGATATCGTTAAGTACACCTCACACAGAATAACAGCAGTTTACAGAGAGGATCACACAGGAACATTTCTCACTTATTTTCCAGCTGTGTCGCTGGCCTTCAAAGGATTTCATCCAGTGACACAAGGTTAAGCCCCATCTGTTGTTGAGAGTTAGTGTCTTACTCCAGAGGAGGCCTGAGTTACATCACAGGCGCAACACATTAACAGTGAAATGGGGCAGCAGGATACATTTAAAAGTCAGTGATTGCAAAAAGTGGAGATGCTGCACTATGGCTCAGAAAATGAATAACTATGGAGGTGTTGCTTTTTCCCAAAACCATCCCAACTCAAGGTCCACTTACCAGCATTTTACATCTCTTAACCACATCACACAGTCATCAGTGGATGGAGTTTGCTCAGTTGTCATGGAGATGGATCTGTCAAACCTACTAACCTTTGAAAGCCTACTGCTGAGACATACGTGCAGCTACAGAATCCGTTCGAACTTTAAAGCACTCGCAAAACTTTCACTTGTGAAAAGTTTTACAGTGTTGGAGCAATGTAAGTCAAAAGTGACCATTCTTACAGCTGTTTCGAGACTTCATCAGTGTGTGATCAGCTAGATTTCTTCAAATGGTACCAAAATGGATTCCCAAATTGTTCACATACTGGAGATGAAATGTTGTAAAAAGTTTTGAAACATGTCCACAGTTGAGATGCAGTGAATAAATGTCTTGGCGTAATATGTACTATACCAACAACATGTCCTAACTTGCCAAATGTGTGATCAAACTTCATGAAAATGCCAGAAAACATTTCTGTGTTGATCATAATCATGCCTGATTTTAATCTGTAAATTTGAAATTTTGGGGTATACTTTTTTTTTCACAGCATTAATTGTCACAGACTTAATTATAATTCAGCCTGTGAAAACAAAAGACACTCGGTTCAGGAGAATCCCTGCTAGTCTAAGGGTTAAGGTGCCGACTATGAACCGCAAGATCCCTGGGATGTATCCAGCGGGGACCTTTGTTGAATGTCTTTCTCAAAATGTCAAAACAATGTGCTTGGACCCTGCTTATGTTTCATTGTGTTGTTCTAACCCATCTTATTCAGTCCTCATGATATTTTTATGTCTGAACCACAATGCTGGAAAACAATAGTCTCTGTTGTTTCGTGGTTACCACTTCAGAAATTCAAACAAACAAAAAAACAACAACAAAGACACTGGTTGCATGTGATGTGGAAAACTCATTTGTGATTACCTGCAGGGTGAACTCATGTCACACTTTGACTCCCCAGGATCGAGCACGACAACACGGGGATGAACGCCAGCTGGTTCTTGGACAGGGTGGTGGTGACCGACATGAACCGGCCCCATCTGCGCTTCTATTTTGCCTGCAACAACTGGCTGAGTCGGGAGGAGGGTGACAACCTGTTTGTCAGGGACCTGCTGGGCAGCCTGAACCCCATGGACGTCCCAAAATGTAGGTCACTCTGGGATAAACACGTAACACAAAGCAGACACAAAGGTTCATGAAGGTTAAAACTAACAAACAGTTCGAATTCCAGATACCTCCAACACATTTCTGAGAAACCACTGGGGTTGAAAATGACACCAGACTACAGTGTCTGTAGCCAATATGAAATACAATATACATAAGCCTTGACAGCTCACAACTAATCGGACAGTTCAAGAGCTCAAATACTCATGCTAATGTCACTGTCTCCTCAGAATCAATTTGACACTAATGTTAGATAGGTACTGTTTTGTCATAATTTAAAAATGAAAATCCTGTTCAGTTATTTACACCATAAATTCTCCAAGTAGAAAGTTGAGCCAAGTAGGAGAAAAAAAACAAATTATATATATATACACACACAGTGGGGCAAAAAAGTATTTAGTCAGCCACCAATTGT
>LKNJ01003694.1:0-40992 GCA_002120245.1 Maccullochella peelii | reverse complement strand
TTTTCAGCCTGTGCTAGTGTTCATCATGCTGGCAGTCAATGTCGTGTCCACTGCTCTGGTGTCTTGGACTCTAAACAGACATCTGAATGACTCTGCAAAGGTCTACAACAAGGTGAACGTGATGCTGATTTTTGCCATGAACTTGATGATGTTCATCGTATTTTTCTTGCCTCTGTCATTGCTTATTTTCTTTAAAGACCACAAACCTGCTCTCACTCCACTGTTATGTCTTGCTAGTGTGAATTGCTGTTTCGATCCTCTGTTGTATTACTTTTCTTTTGATGGTTTCTGGAAGCAAAAAGAGGATGTTGATAGCTCTCTTGCAAGAGAATAGTTGATGATAACAATAGACAGGAAAAAGTGGAATTAAATAGTATTCAGTATAACAGAATTTGCATTATTTGTGTGTTGTGTAGATGTGCGACATAAAGCTCCCAAGGTGAAAAGCTGATTATTGTACATTTTATAAATGAAATTCTCATCTCATCTTTCACATTATAATTAATATATAATAATATAAGAGTACAAAAATGTTTTTTTTTTTAATAAGAGATGTGACATAATTTAAGGATTCAGATTTAGGTTACCTTCACAGTGGGCTGACTTTCAGTGGTTGTTTTTTCTTCTCCTTGTGTGACACAGATCTGGTGTTTCAGATCTGTGAACAGCAAAAGTTATGCATGTGAAGCCACTTTTTTTCAGTTTCCATCTGAGCTGTAAAAATCAGAACAAAATTGGATCCCCAGGCATCTTGGCAACTTGCACATTCCATGACTATAAATAAATCTTACATGACTGACCTGTGAGATCTGTGTTGGCTACATGAGCAATAATAGGGACAACAACACACAGCAATGGCGAGAAAGGCAAATAGCCAAAAGCTAAAAAGGTATTTTTGGAGGTAACTCAATTTAAATCTTCTCGTATAAAACCTAAAAATAAATACATACATACTTTCTGACACATTGTAGATGTGTTGCATACAGACAAATTTAAAACTGGTTCAACATAAAAACGTAAGTTCCCCCGCTGAGTTAACTGAAGTAAACTTGAATAATTAGTTCAAAGTTGGCTCATGAGTTGTTAAAATACAAAACCAAATGAGTTAAGTTTACTGAACATGTTCAATAAACTTAAGATTTCATGTTTAAATAACCGCTGTCACACATCAGTCACAGTCACATTTTCTTTCTAGTTACATTCTCAGTTTGAGGTGTTAGTTGTGGAATACACACCTGCATCATGGTTAGTATTGTTTTGATTACCATCGGAAGAAAACCATGAATTAACATGTATTAAAGGACACAAAGCTAGTTTCTATCATGTCTTCTTCTCTGGAGGGTTTTTACCCTCAAATCAGGAAGTATGCTAATATGCTAATCATGTTTCTTAACTTAAAGGTGCCCTGTGGAGTTTTCTTGTAAACCAACAAAAGTGTACATTGAGTGTTTCTCACCAAAACACACTTGTCTGTCCTTGAGGTTTAACCGACACCAACTGAGCAGTATAGCATGAAATAAATGTGAACCACGTTGCCCACATGTTTGTGGGTGCACGAAGATGCACTAGCACCAGTAACTGTGGTCAAAACTCTACAGGAAACCTTTTACTTCCTGAAACGGGTCTGAAAATGAAATGTAGAAATTGTGTGTTGAATTACCTAGAAGTGGATAAAACTTGCATATTGATAAATTATTAGCTGATTCCACATAATTGCTGTATGGTGTTTTACAGTTGAACACTTTGCACAATTTGGAATAAATAATGAAGGAAATATTAGGCTTTTCTAAATAATACTTGGTGTTCGTGACACACTGGTCTTGAATTTTCTTATCTCATGTGTGCTCTTTTGTGCTTTATCTCCTGTATATATACAATAGTAGGTGGCATCAAAAAATGCTTTTGGTAAACTTTCAGTTTAGGGATAAGACATAATCCTCCTTCATCCTTGTTAGCTTTTCTTTTGATTGCTTTTAACATCATTTGGCACTGTCTCACTGTGTCTTTGGTTATAAATCCTGTGATGCAGCGGAGGCTTTTTGTGCTTTTTCTCAGTGTCTCAGTTCAGGAGCCAGAAGGACTCAAGTCCTATAAGCTTTGCCAAATGGAGGGGCATCTGTATGCGCCTGTAGCGAATTGATCCAAAAAGCATCTCCATTTGAAACAATCCAGATGTAACCTCTGAAAGCGCACACTGGGGATTTGCTGTTGACAATTAGGACACTCTACATCAGGTAGCCTTGATCGTCTGGTCATGGAATGTAGCATCATGGTACAACGCCCTCCACACCCCCATCACACATATCTGTTGTTTTTTCTTGTTTCTTAACTAGGCCACTGATGGAATGAAACCCAAACCTCAGAAACCACATGTACATGAGAAGCACGTATCCTCTGCAACAATTTCAATGCTTAAGTTGAAACCCTGCAGCCCCCTATATTGTAACCTGTGATATACACATGTGAACTTCCTTTATTGAGTGACGATTCAGAAGATAGTTATTTGTATGTATTAAATGTTGTGCCCTCTAAATAAAGCCAGGTTGTCTATAGGGCTGCTGCTGGCCAGACCTTGCTCTATCATGACCCTTCATAAATTGGAGAGCTGCGTGGAGGTGGTTTCCTCCCTGAAGCAGCTCCATATATGTTTAATGTGCCCTTTACCTGTGCCCTCTACCAGGGGAAGTTGAATGCTAAGAGGCTGAACACCCCTTGCTTTTTAGCCATAATACACCATAGTGCTGCAGTCACTGTTTGTTCAGTGTCATCCTTACTCTGCTGAGGCCATGAAGACAAGTTAATTTTACCTGCTATTTCGCTATTAACACCGAACAGCCTATATATATGACAGCCTTAATTTAGCGGATTGTCTTTGCATGTGATTGAAATTGGCTGGATTCGTGTTTGTGGGAAAATGTTTGAGGTTTAGAACAGAATTGCGCATGTGCAACTTTCATCTGTTTCCGGTTTTGTATGTCTCTGAATAACCTTTTATTTATACTTTTGTGTTTTTTTTCTTGTTGTGTGTTTATCAAGGTCAAGCTCATGTTTGTTTAGAGCACCTCGTCTGTAAGTGACTAAGAACCCAGATCTGGAGAGAGGATAAGATCTGACTGTGGTGTGAATGTGTCTGCTAAGGCTGGTCAGCTGACCCTCTACCCCAAAGGTAGAAACAGGAAATATATACGTACTGTCTCTCTCTGTCTGTCTTGCTTTTTTCATTCCCCTAGCACATACACACACACACACACACACAAGTATTAACATTCACATAAGTCCACTACAAAAAAAAACCTAAGCAGGTACATTCAGGTCTGCAAGCATCGCTGCCAAGACCCACAAACAAGCCTGATCTGCTGCAGCCAAGTCTGCCTTGGACCAGAGGAGGACTGCTATTCAAAGACAGCAGCATTTGCTTTGGTGACTGTGGAGAGTCAGGCAGCACAAAGAGCCAAAAACAGAGCAAAGAGAAAAAAAGGGACAGACAAAAACAAATGCTGAGCTATTGATTGGACAGAGGAGACACCAAAGAGCAGAGGAACAACAATCCTCCAGCATCTGAAGCCTTGAGAGAACCCAGAGATCATCTGAGCAGACGGAAATGTGCAGGAAGCGGATCAGTCCAACGTCAGCCCAAACAAGTGCAGCATTTTTTCAATTTGACAAGAAGCCTAACAATTCATATTAAAATAACATCTATAGAGGGTTGAATCCCAATCACTGGACTGCAGTTTTGATTGAAAATGTTTTGCTATTTATTCCTTTTCCCTTTTGGATAAACAGCAAAACATTTTCAATCAAAACTACAGCATGTGATTTGGGTTCAACCTTTTCTAGACACAGTACCACCTGGATGATTCAGATTCAGACTTCACAGACATATTATAACAACCTTGAACACTGTAAGAGTTGAGTTGCACCAAAAAAGAGCAGAGGCACGTAGCGGTATCAAGAAAAGGCTCATAAAGTAAATATCAATCGGCTCAGTGTCACGGGTCTAAACTGCATGTACGATAAAACAATACAAATCTGCTGATCTGTTTTGAGCTTTTGTAGCTAGCAGCTACAACAGAAACAACATATCATTTGGTTTTCACCTTTCAATACCTTTAAGGAACAATTGGAACAAAAGGAACGTTTTGGGAAATGCGCTTATGTGAAGACTGATACTACTGTCTGTTCAATATGAATCTACAGCCAGCAGCTGGCTAGCTTAGCTTAGCATAAAGACTGGAAACAGGGAGAAGTGGCCAGTTGGGCTCTGTCTGAATAAACAAATTTCCCAAAATGACCAACTATTGGAACACACCAGTGTGTTTGCAAGTTTTAGATACTTAAATACAAATAAATACTTTACTTTATTATTACTTTATTTTGTTTTGCTGAATATTTTCACAGCATGCTATAAAATGTAAATTTTTTATGCATTTTCCCCACTGCTTCATGCAACCATTGGATTTCCATTAATTTCCTCACAGCAGGAAAATCAATAAGATCCTTAAAAGCTTGAGTTGTGTAAGTCTAATAGCACCTGTTCAAAGTTTGAACTAATTATGAATAATATTATCATTGTGTGTTAATGCAGACTAAGTGCAGAGTAACAATTTGAAAAGTCTGAATTGCATTATGTCATAATAAATATGTAACTTTAACCAAAAATGAATCTGACTTTATCTCTGTGATGGATTGCACAACTTGAACAAGTTTAAAGCGCCAGCAAAAAGATTTTTCTATTGTACAAAAATGAACGGAAGCCAAAAGATGCCTGGAAGGGTAGACAAATGTACATTCAAATTTCTTAAACACATCTACATGCTTTGCAGAATGTTTAGCTATAATGTAACGTATATGATTTGTAATTAATGGGCTAAAATGGCAAAATCACTGGTACCGTCCCCTAATGTTTGAATGGGAAAGAGAAGGAGAAAAGAGAAAATTAGGTTGAATAAAGCCAAATCAGTATGGGAAAAACAAAGCAGAAGTTTTGGAATGTGAATTTTCATTGTCTGACTGGAGAGGAACTAATATTTACTTTTATAGTTTTCAGTAATGGGATTGAGAGATGTGCGAGGCTTTGAGCACATGACAACTTCTGGCCCAGTTGCTGCCAGTGAGCCGAGGCAAAACGGGGCCAGAAGGCATTCTCACAGCTTCAGACCTCTGCATGATGTAGGCGGCATCAAAGCGGCACCACGACACTTCCTCAGAAAGAGCCTGGGGGGGAAACGCCATGGGGATGATGGTCTATCTCTTTGCTTTTCTCTACCTCCTCTCATCCCTCCCTTCCCCTGCCTCCCCTCCTCCTCCAGCACGAGCCAGCTGTCAGTGGGAGTATGCGGAGGCACTCCACTCTGTCACACACACTAACTGGAGAGCGAGGGCGGAGAGGGGTGGATAGAGAGATCTGAATTTGGTGTCAGCAGAGTGATTAGGCCATGTAAAGAGCGGAGGAGAAGATGGAGGCTTCAGGTGAAACAAAGGGAAGGTGCAAGAGAAGATATGGGATGAAAGACGGGTCAAATAGAAACATGGGAGAGTGATTAGTTGAGACAAAATTACGTCTCGGTTGAGGGACGGATAAGAGAAGGAGGAAGATATGGTTGATTGCTCGAAGACACAAGATAGACAAGGAGGCATTAGGAGCTGTCTTGTGTCCAGGCGCAGCGTCGGACAGGAAGGAGAATGACAGGAACAGCAGCAGGGTGCCATCTGGCTTGGACCTACTCTGTAATCTCAAGTTTAAATGTATTCCTTGGAAAGCAGAATATTTGATTTAAATGTAAATGTCTAAACACATTTCCTCCCAAGGTTATGTTCAAACATTCAAGTGGACCTTGGTATAAGAAAAATGCACATATAAAGCGTGCACTTCTCTCTATGATTATATACCAAATAACAGCACAATGGGCCATTGGTTTCCGCAATGAAGAAGATGGCTTTTCTATTCTCACCATGTGTTCGGTAAATGATCAAATTAAGATGCATGGTTGTGCTTTTCTATCTGTCACACTCGCTGTGCACAGAGGAATCTCCACCCAGACCTGTTTTGCTGAAAAAAAGAAACTGTGTGTCTCTGTGCAACAGCATTCTTGGGTGTGTATTCCCGGGCTGATAAAGGTGGAAAATGGATTTGTATGTGTGCCATATTCCTGCATAGTGTATACAGCAGAGACAAGACAGGAACATGAACGTTATATTGTGTTAGGTGTTATTTGGTGAAAAGACTGCATGGACATTGTGTCTAAAAACAAGCTTGACCATTCATAACAGCTTGCATTATCAATTATACAGTATTCTGGGTTCATACTGCTGCATATACAGTACATAACTCATAGCATACATCTCTGCAAAGTACCTGAAATATAACATACGTTAGCTGTAAGTCTGCTTAGTGACAAAAGCCTATGTTCCACTATGTGAAATGTCACCCAGGTGCACTGAGGGTGACTCATTAGCACCACGGTGCTCTGCAGCAGTGTATCATAAATGGATGTGGAATGAGCCCAGGGCAGCCTCGAGATTTTGTTCAAAGAAGAAAAATCAATACAAAACTATATAACTATTACATCTACTTCATTACAGCGCGATGAATTTATAATCAAACTTTCTTCGCAAAGTTGATCTAATTTCAAGACTGCAGGTCAGTGTGGCCGCTGATGTTGTTTTGTGCGCACACAAGGCATTATGTGACATTTTTAGGTTGTCAATAGTTTGGACAACCTTAAAGCATCCTTGTGCCTCGGCACCAAAGGGAGCTGACTTCTCTGCAGGCAGCAGAAAAGATCTTATTTAAATCCTTGTTGCTGCTTTACTTGTTCTGGGAGGGGCAAACTCTGACAGCTCCCACAAAACATTATATATTTATTACACTGTACACTGTCATCAATTTTAAACCAATCTCCTCATCTTCTTCTTATTGTTTCCATCATCATTGAGCAACCTACACAGCAAATGGCTGCCAGTAATGTATGTCACTAATATCTCCCAAAAGTGAAATACTCACAGGAGACAAATAGAATTGCACATTCAACTACTCAGCCAGGTTAGATTGCCTAATACAGCCCAGTATGCGAGAAACTTTTTTGTTTTTTCCCCCCCTGGACTCTGTTCAGACGGACGGACACAGTGTGATATCACATTAGCATTATAGCTCGCAATTCGCTATTCCCAGGGTGGTGGATATGGTAGCCTAGTGGGCATAATGTGCGTCAATAATGAAAAAGCATCAAAAACCTAGAGAGCAGAAATTCTAACAAAATTGGCCATTTGCAGCAGGTTGTAATTTTGAAAATAGCCTTATATGCAAAAATGAAAGTATTTTGCCTGATGCAACCCAGACACTGATATAGAAATTCATATTAAACTCAGGGAAAAAACCTGCCCCGTCGGGACCCCAGATGACTTGCCTTGCTAGATTAAGATTAGTTATTTCATGCACAGCTTTTCTGCGTTACCATATTTGTTTCCGTTGATTAATGGCTATAATTTGGAGAAGATCTGTGGCTGTGCTGTAAAGCCTTGAGGAATATATTAGCCTACACTATATGTCCTTAAATGCTCTTAAGATGTGGAGAAGCAACTTTTGATATTAAAGGGAGCAAGATATTAAAATGGTCCTATATTTTCATTTCTTTTATTAAGTAATATTCTAGTAATCACTAAAATAGAGTCAAATTTAAATATTCCTTATGTTACTTAGGGGGCCCCTGAGGGTACCAGCACCTCAGTTTGAGAACCACTGAGAATCACCTCTTACACAAGAGGTGATTCTCTCTTTTTGTCGGCTATACACCACTTAGGTCATTCCCCAGTGAAAAGAGGACCAAATTTAATTTCATCACTTCATGGTGTGGATTCAAATCTGTGCATTGTCATCTGTTTGTATTCTTTTTTCCCCCTCCCTCTAGATAATGCTGGCAATATTTTCTCTGCCTCCCAGAATAATCCTTAACCAGCAGAGATAGTCCAAAAGAAAAGTTTCTTTGAGATAGGCTACTCAGGAAAATTGAAAAAGTTATTATTAATCCTACTGCCCGGCACCGACCGGAAAATACAAATACACATGCACACACTCGCATGCATGCCAACACATGCCTTACAGACAAACTGAAATAATGAAATGAGGATTTTTTTTCTCTGTGAAACATGGGAAACAATAACGTTCTGTCTGGCAAAATGAGCCATGTCACTCAGAGATTTTTAATTTTATTGCATAGTGTAGAAAGAAATGAGAATATTTGACATTTACGCATCCATTTTGAATGCTTTCTCTCTGATAAGAAAAATACTAGGCTGAATGTCTCAGCATTCTAGTTATATTAAAGTCTGTCTATCTATCTTTCCCTCTTTTTCTTAGAATTTCAAACTTTAAGTCCGTAGGCTAAACTGAAATCCTTTAGTCCAGAAATATCAGGCACAAGCAATTCAGAAATGTTGTTTTTTGGTGAACAAAAACAGGTGAATTTAAAAGTAAAAAAAAACAAAACAGGAGGTGCAGACTTGTGCCAAGATTGGGCTGATAATATTCTGTGAAATTAATCAATTAAACACATTTCATAATTCGGATTCTTTAGCAAGATTAATTGCGTCCTTGAGCAGGTAACAAAAAATCCATATGTTTAAATCACATATGTGTCTGTACTCATTGTGAGTTTACAGTGACTTAACTGTGTGGCATTTTAATTCCTACATTATAATTATAACATTACTGTATGCAAGTGTTCTTTAGTGAGTTTGTAATGGCATAGTGATGGCATTTTAACATTAATTGTGTTCTAATAAGCATGCTGTTGTAAATGCACGACACCAGTAACGCTTTCTTTAGGTATTTAATATCACGTGTGTTTTTTATTTATGGACTTGCTTATGGACTTAATTAAACAAGATGGTAAAGGCTTTCCAAATGATTGTTTTCATGGTGGATCCCTCCTCAGCGTGGCAGACTCACGGTGAGTTGGAGTGGGAGGACGAGAGAGGGAAGGGCGGGGGATGAGAGAGAGAGAGAGAGAGAGAGAGAGAGAGAGAGAGAGAGAGAGAGAAGGGGGAGGTTGCGTGGAGGAGGAGAGAAAAAAAGCTCCTGAATCCATCTCTCTCCTCCCTGTGACGTCGCTCGGTCTGGTCCCGGGGTGCGCTGCTCTCTGGTCCCATCTCAGCAGAAACCACTTTAGTTGCTGCTTCGACCGTCCACACAACCTGCGGTGCGACGCGCTCGGTGCGGTGCGGTGCGGCGAGGTGCTTTGCGGGCACCCGGTGTCCTTCTTCTACTCCACGCTGCCTCGCTGCCTGCCTTGTCCCACATATCAGTGAACTGTTTCCACACTCTGCTTGAAGAGAGAGGAGAGAACCTCGTTGAATAAAAGGGAGCGGGCGGAAAGGAGAAGGAGAGAAAGAGAGAGAGGGGGGGGGGAAAGACAGAAAGAGAAAGAAAGAGGAGAGAAGAGGAAAGAGGTCGCCGTAGTCCCTCTCCTTCCCGGGGCAGAATCTCCACTTAGAAGATGCTGAGAATAGCCTGCGTGCTGGCTGTAGTGGCTCTGGGGTTGAGCGCCGCTCACACCAAAGGTACGGTAGGTGAAGGGCAACTTGCTTGCTCTGTGTGGTGCGCATCTGCGTGTGCGCTACGGCTTTATTATAGGTGAATGTGGCCGGAGAGGCTGTGCGTGGATGCAGAGAAATGCCCATCTGTTACAGACAAGTCATTGCTAAGGCTGATCACAGTCTGTCTATGTGTTTGATGTCCTTTCCTCAAGAAGATGACTATTATTTTCCTGCAGTCTTCCTCTTTGGACTTGTGGAGACTGGGCACTTAATAATTACAGCCTCTAATAGCTGAGGGTAATTGTTGTATCTTCTATGGCACCCCTGCAGTACTTCTATTGAGACTGAGAGTGTTTCTGTGGTACTCAATACTGAGCTTTCCGTAACCTTATCACAGCCTGTTTTTTGGGGGTTAATCTCATGTGGCATCACTATAATATTGATTTAGGGACTTGCAGTTTTGTTGTGATATAGTATCTTCTCATTTGTTGCAACATTACTAATATATTTTATAATATATCCTGGATGCAGGAGAAACATTCTGTTACATTGTTAGATGTTATGAGACTGTGAGTCTTTCCTGTTAAGGTTTGCTTGTGACTGATAGGTAAAGGTAGGTAAGAGCAAAGTGGAGCAGATCATCTGTGAGGTCCTTTTAATAAGTTTTGTGTCAAGACCTGCAAAGACGTATAGGTCTTCCAATGCCTTTCGGCATATTTGAAATGGAAAATAGGCAGAATATCATTTAAACAGCGGTGATATTAGTGCACATGTGACATAATTAGCTTATTGTGGACTTGAAGAGAACACCCAAAAAACCATTTCTGGACAGGAAAGTCCAGATTTGAAAGCATGAGTAAATCACTCCCAAAGCTACAAAACATAGTCAAGATGGTCATATCCTTAAAAAACTGTGACTGCAGACATCCTCTACAGTTAATATGACGGCACCCAGATTTATCTTACAGGAGCAGCAGCTTTTGCAAATTTACCCAAACTTTGATCAGGTCATCTCAAATCCTGTGCATTATGGTTCATATGTAAATTAAGCATTGGTGGGACTTATCAACAGGCTAATTTGAATTCACAGGTGCAATTAGCTCATTAAAATACAAAAACACGTGACAAATAATCCCCAAAGCCACAGATATTTGATAATGACTTCCAGATGTGATAAATGTGTGCCATACTGCTGGCAGTTTTGCTTCCCCACCGAGCTAAATTTAGGTCTGTCAGTATCCCCATTGCAGTGGGACTGCTCAATTCTCCAGTGAGCTTGGCATGTGCCGCAGGTGAGCGGGTAAGTGCGGCAACAGGTTCGTGCTAATCAACTCCCTGTAGACCGATGCTGGCTTTTACGCAGTGAAATAACAAGGCGACACCTGTCAGTTTCGTCTGGCAGCCAAGAGACACCACAAGTGTGATAAGTTGTTTGCCCTCCTTGCCTCCTGAGTCCAGACACCGGGAAAGGGCCTCCCTGCTGGTCAGCTGGCTGGCTGCAGCTGCAATCTTTGTTATGTGTGGAGGGAAACCATATGCTAATAGACCTGCAGCAGGCCGGGCCCTGGCCCAGCTGTCAAGATTTGCCTCATATGCCCTTTCATTTAAATAGGATTTACTTGCAAGCAATGGGGTGACTATCATGTGCTGTGCTCATGCAGAAACTGTTTGTTGCCTGAGTATTAACCTGATAAGTTCATATATGTAATACAGCAGGAAATAACAGGATAGTTGCATTGTAAGGAAGGATTTATTATTTTTTTGTATTCAGAGCTTGGCTATGAAGTAAACAAATTACTGCAAAGTCAATGGGGGTTGAAAAACCAAGCACACCATGGTTCTAATTGATTCCCTAGGGCCACTGTACAGTGCAGTTAAATCCAGGAGAAAATAAGAGTCTGTTGTGTCCAAGATCTGTTGCTACACTGACCCTCGCTGACTTTCCTGTTTCCTGTCACAAGCAACAAACCTAAATCATCTTCCATTTCTTACTCCTGAATCTGTTTCTCTGTTTCAGTTTTTGAAATGACAACTGAAATAGTGCATTCGTGTGAAGTGTGACAAAGGAGCCGCCTCCATAGCGCCAATATGCGAACCTGTTTTCCAGATTACTTTGAAGCGCCGCTACTCCTGTCATTTTCTGTTTAGCCACCATTTCATTCCAGGAAAGCGTGGACGGGCAATTTCCTTTAATCACTGTCACCCTCTAGTCATCCATTCAGACTTGTGTGTCTCCAAATGTGTGTGCATCTACTTAGTATGTGTTTCAGAGTTGTCAGTAATCAGAGCTTGAAGCGCTAACATCCCTCTGGTGTGTGTGTGTGCGTGGGTTTGCTCGTGCACGCGCGGGGAGAGTGATAGAGTGCAGCCAACATGTTGACAGCCGCCAAGTATGCAAAAATGGGCGAGGAGGTGATGTCGTTTACAAAGGAATTATTGCATTCGCAGATACATGCTGTGGCTCAAACGATTTCCCCAGGACCGAGTGTGTCGCTGCTCGACAGGGAGAATCTTCTGGCAGCAAAGCAGAAAGAGCTATAGTGTTTTTGCCAGTGCTGCCCAGAGCCCTGCTTTTGTGTAATTCCAAGCAATATGAACTCTGAATTTAGATAGCTCATTACCAGCACGGTATATTTTAATTCAGCTACCCACTGTGTGACTCTTTGTTGGTGGAACCTTCTTGCTGCTTTATTATATCCAGATAAACACACTGTACATTTTTTCCATCAGTAAACATGTAAACAGAATGTAATTTTCAGCCTTTTGAAGGGCCTCTTAGTAACAAGCTTTAAGCTGTGGCTATAGTCTGATGCCTGCTTGTGAAGTTGCAGGATTAATTGACACAGGTCCTATAATTTATGGTTTTCTATATGGGGCTTCTGTTTGTGTGTGTGAGTGTGCAAGCCGGTGCTTTTGTGTGTGTAAGGGATAAAGAAAGCCAAGAGGATACTCATTTGAGGATCCCATTAGCAAATAAAAAAGGGGGGTGACATAAAAACAGAAACAGATTTATGTCCCCCCCTTTGGAGAGAGGAAGTGCATTATGGGAGCACTCTATAAATCCTCCATCGAGGCTGTGACACAGGATGTGGCACAAATCCTGCCCGGGCCTCGCCGCGGCCAGGTGAAGTGGGGCTCAGCGACATGGAGGAACATCACAGATTTCCTACAAATGCTTGCTTTGTCGTCCGTTTTCAAAGCTTTGCTGATCTGGGTACAGCCCCACACCATTTGAGAAGCAGGAGGGCTTAGTGGCGCCGGCAATGGAGGGGCGCCAGTCAACTGATTCCAGCGCAGTCCACCAGAGACAAAGATAGAGCGAGAGAGTGAGGCAGGATGGATAAGTTTAAGCTATTGTCTTCAAACAAGGAGGAGAAGGAGGGTTCATGTGATCCTGCGATTACTGATACTAGATAAAAATGAAGCTCAGCAGTAAGCCTCAGTATCACACAGCTCCTTATAGCATATTTAACTTTAGCTTTTTAGTGAACAAATGCTGTTTTCATTGCTAATGAGAAATCAAGCTTTTCCTTTCCGCCTCATTGTTAAGTATGGGATGAGTGTAGAGAATTGTTGAGTGGGTTTTGGTTGTCTCCTTGTAAACAGACACAGAAAGTCACAAATGAAAGGAAGTTTTGTCCCTGAAAGCTATTATCAGATCTTAGTGTAGTGTGCTTATCTAAGGTATTCCACCGTGCCCTATATGCTCACTTCATCTTCCTCCATCTTTGCTCTGTATACAGTATCCGAATCTTTTTTTTTTTCTACCTCCAGTATTTTTGTCTCTTCCAGCTCTGTTGCCTTTTTAGATGTGGAAAGAGGAGGCAGGAGGGGGGCTTTAGGAGTGGAGTCACAGTGTGTGTGAGCATGTAGTTCAGTAGCTGACTGAACTAGAGTGGGAGTCTCATCTTTCTCTTCCTTTTTTTCTTTTTTTTTTGGTGTCTTTGAGTGGTCACGGCTGACCATACTTGGCAGCAGATACTCAGACAGCCAAAGCCCATTGATTTGCCCTACAAAGTGTGTGAGAGAGAGAGAGAGAGAGAGAGAGAGGATTTGATCAGAGGCAAGGCCCGAGTGGGTTTTGCAGAATTAAGTTCGAATCTTCAGTGTCTTTTTGAGGTATGTTTGGAGAAAGAGAAAATGACTGGAAAGGGAAGGAGATGAACTTACAAAAGAAGGAATGAAAGGAAAAGGAAATTATAGGACGGAAAAAGGAGAGGAAACCATAGGTAGATTAGAAAAAAAGAGTAAAGCGATGAGATTCTAAACTCATTCTTGACCTTGAAAACAGCACATAATAAAAACAATCTTTCTATAGTTCATTTAGTCCATTTAGTAACTGTTCTTTACCGTTCTGAAGCTTTAAATCATATTACATGATCTTTATCAACAGATGAGTTTGCCCAGCTGTCACGTACATGTTCAACTTTTTCTGAGAACTTTAAGGACAACTTCGTATCTCTGTTACCTTAAAAACTGAGTAAAGAGATGTTTTAGCCTACTGATTTAGCAAGTCTATTTTTGCTGAACTATGCATGTCCTCTGTGGTCACAAGTGGGTATTACTTGATTATTGTAAATACTAAACTTTTATCTATGTATAACAAGAGCATCTATCTAAAGTTAGCTAACATTAGCCACCATAAATTGGTGATACCAGACCAAGTACGGTTGTGGCAGAAAAAAACCCTAAATGTATTGAATTGATCAAGGATGCGTTTTATAGGATATGACTTCAACTTTTCATTCATGTTTTAGTATACTGTTTTAGTGAGCCTACTTTTGCTGAACACCGGCCACTGTGTTCACAAGGGGAGGCTAATGGTGGATGCAAAAACTTGGTATAAGAAGAGCATGAATAGCAAGTGTGAATGTAGTAAACTGAGCAAGGATGCATGTCATTGCTTATGAGTTAAGTTTAATTTGAAGAGAATGAATTAGCTACACTACAAGGTCAAAAGTATGTGGAAACCCACACACTGCACCCATATGTTATTGTTGAACTTCTGATTCCAAAACCATGGGAATTAATCTGCTGCTTTAACAGCCTCTACTCTTCTTCGCTAAGCTTTGCATCAGATTGTAGAACCTGGCTGCAGAGATTTGCTTGCATTCAGCCACAAGAGCATTAGGGAGGACCCAACACTGATCTTGGACATTAAGACAGTGGTGTTCCAGTTCACCCCAGAGGTGTTGGATGGAGTTGAGGTCAAGTTCTTCTACATCAAACTGGGCAAACCATTTTTTATGGACCTGGTCATGCACAGAGGCATGGTCATGTTGAAACAGAAAAGGGGCTTCCTCAAACTGCTGGACGCACTCTATTGTCTAAAATGTCACTGTATGCTTTCACATTAAGACTTCTCTGAATTGGAACAAAGGGGCTGAGCCCAAGCCATGAAAAACAGACCCAGCCATGAAAGTACACAAACGTATCAGGTGGTTTGGTTTTTCACATACTTTCTGCCACTGCTACTCCTACAAGTATCCCATTAATGTATGGGAAAGTTGTCCCTAGTCAACAGTTAGTCAAATCTAATAGCTAACAGAAATGTATTAGACAGGGGTGTCCACATACCTTTGGCTATATAGTTAATATCTTCTTAAAGTTACATTGTCTAACTTTGATAGGTAAAAATCAAAGAATTATAAATATACTATATATAAGGTTAATTTCAACTCACTTGGATTTTCTAGAAATCATTATCTTATGAAGCCGTATATCCAAAACTGTGTGTCCATGTGTGAGTGTTATGTGAGTATGTCATCACTGCAGTGCTACACTTAGTCCCCACTTCTTCAGGATAATCAGGTTTGTTAGATGTTTTAAGGCTCTTGCCAGACTCTCACCATGCTCCTTTGGTGCTTTGCTCTCATGGCCTACATGGAAAAGACACCATTTATACACACACACACACACACACACACACACACACACACACACACACACACACACACACACACACACACCCAAGAGCTCTCCAGGATTTTCAAAGGACTCCTACTGCCACCACTTCAGTCCTCCTCTCATCCATTTGCTCCTGTTTTCCACCAATCACTTACCTCCGGTCCAATCTCACCTCTTCTATTTTTCAGCGCAGGGTGATGACACACATGTGAGACACACATAGACAGACACTGATGAGTAGCAAAGGGTTACACAGACAGATAGTGCCTGACCCGTCCCTCTCCACCAGCTGGGTCTCGCTGACCTCGGAGGAAATGATCAGAGGGAAAAGATGGCGAGAGTTAGAGGATGAGTGAGAGGAGAGAGGGTCAGAGAGAAAGCTGCAGATCTTTGTCTCCGTGACTCATAAATCTTCACATTTGACAAGTGGAGCACTCTGAGTTGAGTGCAGACTTTTATAATGTACATGCAGACAAAACAGAAGAGTGGCTGAGTAAATTATAGACAGTTCTCAGTTCTCTCTTTCAGTGTTGGCATCCACTTTGTGTGATGTGTATGTATATTGTTAATATTGTCCGTTTCCTATTTTTAAGGAAAAGAATCATCTATCCATCCATACATGACTTATACCTTCTTATCCTGTACAGGTTTGAAGGGGGCTTGAGCTTATTGGGTGAGAGGCGGGAAAAACTATTAGTTAGAGCTGCAAAATCACTTAAATCGAGACAAAATTACAGAGTTTGAAGCTAGAACATTTGGTCTCCTGCACTTTCTGTCCACTGTGTGCTGTTAATGTGAGCACTTTTACTGAAACCACTGGCTATTACGTCTTTTTTGGTGCTATTATTGCACTTGCTTGTTTACCATGCTTTACGCTTGAAGCCAGTGTAAGGCTACTGCGGTTTCACTGCTAAGGACAGCCCCATATTCAGGTCAGCCCTGCATGAGCATTAGTTATCTGTTTCAGCACTGCGAGCAGCAACACTTCATTGTCAGTCTACACACACAACCCCATTAGAAACCGTTAGCAGCATGTATTTACTAATGGTTTGCAAGGTAGATGATTATCCACAGGTACTGGGCTGCCCGCACACACATTAATCAAGCGTTAATTTTTATTTCCTTCATTAGTCTAAACCCGGGCGCAAACACAAACACACAAGTACACCACACACAAATACACATTAGACAAGTGGTCCCTGTGTGATTTTGCCTTGATGATTGTGTTAAGTGCTCATCACTCGTGTGTCTGTTCTCCTATCTGTGCTCAATTTCAATTAATCTGTCCATTTCCCCATGAAGGCAACAGTTGTCATCCCATATGCTAGCCACTTACACGTTGAACAGGAGCTGGCACAGCTTAGAACTATACACCCAAACATTCCTACAGGTCCACAAGTAAACAACAAAACACATTTTGATTTTGATTTCCTAAGGACTCTTTACATAAAAACATAAGCACACACCAACATAAAAATTTTCTTCTCTACTTGTAGATGCACAGGCTCATAGTACTCAGGGCTTTTTGGCAGTTAAAACTCCATCAGCCGGAGGTCCACAGATATGGCCCTGATAAAAAGGCATGTTATTTAGTGCTGGTTGTTGTGAGTTACAGTACTGGTGTCAGCGCCCCTGGCATTAGTCCAGCCTGCCAGAAGATGCTACAAAGTCTGTCACCCTTCTGTGGTTGTTATGATGGGTAGTGACTAGAGACACGGTCTGCCTGGCTAATGTCTCTTTACCTGCATTATCTGTGTTCCGCTATTATCACACCGCTGCTACTTTTTTCATGTTCACTGATTTATCAGTCATTATATATTTCTAGCAAAAAGAGATGGGTGATAAACATTTAGTCTTGCATAATACACTGTATTATCAAGCCTATGTATAGTTAATGTGTTGATGCATCCTAGATTACTATAAAGACTTTGACAGCTGCATCACTGCTGTTGTTTGGATGGCAGAGAGTGTTGTTTTTAATCTCCTTTAGAAATACTGCACACTCACTGAAAATTGCAAGACAACAGACGAGTTATACACAAGCGAGTGTCTGCCGCTGTCCTTGGTCCTGAAATGAGCCAATGACACTCAGCAAGAAACTGCAGCAATGGAGCTATCCATTGTGCTGAAAGCAGACCTACTGCACGATTTTGTCGTGTGAGTGGGCATTTGGATACACCAGTGTGCAGGAATATTGGAGGGGTGGAGATATGTGAGAACACACCAGGGACCTGACAGCCTGTCACAGCTATGATAAGGCTGAGCAGTGACTGATGAGTGACAGATGGACGGGTGAAAATGGCCAGGAAATGTGCAGCATTTCAATGATAATGCTAAGCAGTACTTTTTTAGCATTTAGCTCTTACATAATGAGACATAATGGTAATGTTTTCACAACCCGCTTCTTACTATGAGTGATGGGCTTCTACATGAACACACAC
The DNA here is from genome assembly GCA_002120245.1 of Maccullochella peelii. Classification (NCBI taxonomy): domain Eukaryota; kingdom Metazoa; phylum Chordata; class Actinopteri; order Centrarchiformes; family Percichthyidae; genus Maccullochella; species Maccullochella peelii. The sequence goes on along the minus strand of LKNJ01003694.1, from coordinate 23,110 downwards.
TTTTCTGCCAAAGATAGAACAGCTTGGGTTATTTCACATGAGATGAATGTATTTGTGTCTTTGCTCGTCTCATTGTTTGAAAATGGACGGGAAAATCTAATGAATTGCCTCAGGCGATGTCACTTGAGCAGCATCGGTTGTGGCTTAAGACTACAAATCCCTAAATGAAAAACATCTGGGGTTGTGGAGTCTGTAGCTCGCTCCTTATTTCTGCTTCAGGCTAGAGGCTTGAGGCTACATTAGCTGCTACTAGCATAACACACCAAAATCCCCAACTGAACTGTCAGCACAGCAACTGTCCATTATGAGTTATGAATGTAATTCCAAATCGGCGGAGTACTCTTTTAAACTCTTAATAAATAATAACTAAGAATGTTTTTTTATACTTAAACTCTGATTGTTGCTTATTTAGTCACAAACACTTATAATGTTGTAAACACTTAAAGGTACCCTGTGTTTTTGACCATTGCTACAGGTGAATGTTGTCACGAGTGAGTCCCTGATTTAGACAAGGATGCACATGAGGTGCATGACTCCAGGGGCTTTAAACTCGAAGCACTAATTGAGAATATACAAATACGGATGTGAGTGTGTGTTCTTTCTGTGTGTGTCCATGACTCTCTCTAGCATTAGGGCCACAGAGCCAAGAACCATAAAGTATCTAAAAATAAATAGTGTTCCAACAGTCTGAAGTGTATTGAGTCGTGGCCAACGATTCTCACACACCGGCTGCTCGGCCATATTTTCAACCTGCTATAGAAATCTCGACACAATGATCCATGAATCCTGCGGCTTTGTGTGATGAGTTTGTGGAGAAGTGTGTGCACCGTGTGTGTGTTATGACTTATAAAAGGCGATGCCTCAAAACTTTAAATATGTCCATGTAATATAGTGTACTTCCATTCCAAGTCTGTAGCGATTGTTTGCTCACACGTACACACAAATGCATGAGCAACACACACACACACACACACACACACACATGCACACATGCACAGGTGGAGCGTTTGAAATGAACAGGTGGGACTGGCTTTGTGTAGAAGACCTGTCACCGATGCAGCAATTTTATCCTTCTGCTGTAACTGGGCCACTGACACACACACACATAGTGGCACACACTGCAAACTCCTCCTCTCCCCTCTGTAAAGGTTCACCCCAGTTCCCTGTGGCTGTTGCACAGGCTCAGTAATTGCATGGCCAAACATTTGTGTGTATACGTCTATGTATGTATGTGTGTGTGTGTGTGTGTGTGTGTGTGTGTGTGTGTGTGTTTACCTGCGTCTAGGTCAAATCCTGAGGGGCGTGAACTCTCTACTGCCTTGTTTCATTTTTTAACAGGAAGCACAGGGCCTCATTTGTCCCTGTGTGTTTTGGGAGAAATCACCAAGGTGCTCCCATCTCCCTCCCCAGGAGGAGAGAGAGAGAGAGAGAGAGAGAGAGAGAGAACGCACTGAGTACCTGTCAGCTCTTATACAAGCCCATTTAGCAAAAAAAACAACACAATTTGTCACAATTTGATTGCTTTTCAAACCTGCATGTCCCCACATGTTTATTGTGATTTAGACCAGCTGTCGCACTGTAGCTGCTGCTTTTTGTTTCCTGCATCTCTTCATCCTTTGCGCCGGTCCTGCGGCAGACAGCAGTCTGGCTGAAGCAGCTCCCCCTGTGTTACCAGGAGGAGGATCTGGGTCACCGTGTACCTCTGTGCTCCTCCCATCGCTTTGCATCCTCTCACTCCCCCTTGTTCATTCTCTCTTCTATCTCCCTCCATCTTACCTTTATCAATGTCTTTTTCTTGTCTGTCTTTGTCTAATCTTGGAGCCAATAATATCACAAATTCAATCTCACCTCTTTTTTAAAAAAAAAGTTTTTTCTATCTTTCGTCCTCATCTTTAATACTCCCGCTGGGTTTTCCTGGTGTAGCATTAGCGTGGAGGTAATTACAGACTGCAAGGCTTAGCCAGGTCTTATCACACTGTTCTCTCCTTCCCTCAGGATCCGTTTCTCCCCCTTTTTCCTTTCTCTTTCTCTTGCACCAGGACCCCATGGAGATTCTCCTTTTAGAAAGGCATTGGGTTAAGGACATTTAAAAGCTAAAGTTGTAATTTGACTACTGTTTTAGTTCTGCTGTTGGAGTAGCTTTTGTTTACTTTATTAGGCTGGCTGTATCAAGGCCAAACATACCCTGAAGAGACTGTGAGAGTCATGTGCAATAACCTACGTAAACATCCTGGCATGCACACACACATACTGCATGCATAACCTTAATGCATTACTTTGTCACACATACATAAATACATGAACATATGTTGAGTCATACATAAGTAAACATACGTAAACAAGAAAAGTTGTAGAAAAGTATGCAGAAAACACAATTTTAATTATGATTTATTCTCCTTCCTCACATGCATGCACACTCAAGTACATACTTGGAAATCGCGGGCTAGAAGCTAATAATAGGGTGGTGAATAATTAAGTTGCTAAGTTCATTCATTAAACACTCAAAAATGGTGGCAGGACACACACAGACTGTCTCTCTCTCAAGCCCTGTCTGTCTGCTCCCCACCTCTCCTCCGCTCTCCCTGCCCTCTATTTGAATATCTTGTCACTTGGAGACACTGTATGTTAACATGGATGCCTGTGCGTGTGTGTGTGTATGTGTGCGTGTGTGTGTGTGAAGGTCACTCATTTTTCTAACCAGCACATCATTATTAAATCATGAATCCACCCCTGGCTCACTCACCACTCCTGCTTCTCACTGTTTGGTTGTCATGTTGTTTTGGGGTTATGTGTGTGTGTTTGTGAATTCGAATGTGTGAATGTAGAAAGGCATGGTAAGGTAGGTGTTGTGTGTTCATGCATGAGTGTGTGTGTGTGTGTGTGTGGGCCTGGGCCCCCTAGAGTTCTCATTATGGTGAGAGTGGAGGGCCGAGCCCAGCCCTAACATCTGTCTCTGAGAGTGGAGGGGCCCCACACCGAGCTCTTAGCCAGGGTTCACCCTCAGAGGAGAGGCTGCTTCCTGCTGCATAACAAGCCACACCGCTGCACCTTGCGCTGCAGAAAAGTTCACTCCTGTACTTACTTCAAATCAACTCTTAGACATTTTTATTACGTGTAGCATTTTAACATTACACTGCACTGCATTACATAAGTCCATCAAAGAGAAGACTATCAGCCTCATCCAGTCAGAATGCTGCATTTAATACTGTGTGCCGTCTGGTCAGTTTTAACTAGAGCCTGACCGATACATTGGCAGACCTATATTGAGTTGTCAATATATCAGTCGATGTCTTTGGATTTTTATCATTTTATTATCATTCTCAAGTATCAATATTGGTATTGGCCTCAAAGATCCTATATCGGCCAGGCTGTAGTTTTAACAGCAAACTGACTTTGTAGAATGAGTGCAACCAGTGCTAAAGCTTTCATAGCTTCTCACAACAACAGATGGTGGAAAGGGTGAAAGGCTGATGGGAAAAAAATCCCCTCCAACATGTTTGTCCTCTTGAGTAAGACAAAGAGAAAGTACACCCACCAGAGAGCGGGGACATATTTCAACATCATCTTTGCGACGTGGCGCATGAGCTTATGAAAAATGTGGTCGTAACTTAGAGGAGCACAAATTACTACACACAGAACCTTTAATATTTAAAAGGATTACATTAAAATAATATGACAAGACAGTGCTGGGAAACACTTGGATGTCTTCTTGTGAGATCTGAGCTTGAATTTCTCTTTTGTTTTTCTGTACACATAATAAAATGAGATCATATTATTCTTCTTTTCTGTATGAAGGGAACAGAAATTAATTATTTTCCAACACCACCCTGATTCATATTTATAAAGCTGAACACACTTACTGTTTTTATTAGAGCCCCCCAGTATCACCAGTGCTGTAGTGTTGCTTGCTGTGGAGCGGTTGGGGGTTTGCTGCCTTGCTCAAAGATACAATGGTGGCAGCTGGCAAGTGAGGGCAGCAAGTTATTTTTCAACTTTCTCAACCTCAACCCCCAAAACCACCCGAGAAGTAATTTGAGCAAGCAGTTTGATTTAGATTGCCACTATACAGTAGATGGAAACATTGTGGTTAAAGAAAAGGCTGATTGCTATTTCTGTTCAACTTCCTTACACTGACGTTAACTCGTCATGCAAGGCAGAAATGGCACCATGAATGCCACACCAACATTAAAGAGGTACTGCACACTTGTTTTTTGAGCTGTAAACTAAATGATATGACAGTACTGTGATGAAACACATCAGTGCTGCTGTTAAAATTGACATTTCTTACAAAAAAAACAAATAAAAATCAGCATTTCATGGGTTGAAAATTACTCAAAATGACATCTACTGTTTTAAATCAGCCCTGAAATTGCGAGGCCAATGCTGACATAGAGTCAACCAGTTGGGACCTGTCTACGTCATGAAATTTATATAAGAAAAGACTAATCAGTGTCAGTCAGTCTCCCTGTGTCCCCTGACCCACACACTACGTAGTCACGAGGCCACGCCTCCTACAGTTGTTGTTCCCTCACTCATTGCTGGGAGGGTTCTAGCTGAATTTGAGGGTGGAGTTACAATTTAATTCTACAACGTAGTTTAGGATTAAGCTACATGGGTGGTGTTTCGATGAATTTGATCAAAAATGAGTTTGAATTCTTTCAAACTTGATTTTTTTGAAGAAATGACAGCCCTTGTCCACACCAAACTTGGAAAAGCTTCATCATGTCGAAGCAGGAATGGTTTCCTCCAAACTGTTGCCACAAAGTTGGAGAGACACTATTGCCTAAAAGTATTAATATTAATGTATGCTGTAGCATTAAGATTTCAGGTCTAGCCCAAACCATGAAAAACAGCCACAGACCAAGAGTACATGGAAAGTGTTGTCCTCGTGCTTTTGCAAACAGCAACTTCTGCCTCCAATTATCCCTGTACTGTGTGTGAAGGTTGTCACTAGTCATCAGTTCCAAGATCTAATGACTAACAGGAATTTATTACTTCTATCACCTACTGCAAGTGATTTAAAAGCTGTAGTTTTCGGCTTTCACTAAAAAGTCCCACCTGCTGAATATGCCTCACCTGACTACTAAAAATCTGAGAAAACACTGAAAGACAACAATAATAATTATCTTAAACCTCAACTTTTTCTCAAAAGCTCAAAATTATCTGCACAAGCTTTTCTCCATGACCATTTGTTGCTCAGTTTCTTGTGAGCCATGCTCGAAACATATTGACAAAATGTGAAACAATCTATCGCTGACTCATAAATGCAAAGAAATATCAACTTTCAAATCCTTCACTACATCTCCAAATCACATTGTTATGTTGCTGGAATACACACAGCTGCTGTCTTTCTTTCTCTCTCTCTTCCTCTCTCACTCACACACACACACACACACACACACACACACACACGCGCATTGTTTAAATATCAATAGATCCTCTCCTTTTATGCCATGCCGCAGGTCCCCAAACAAATAGATTATATCTAGCTGTGTGGCATTTCCCAGGTGGTACTTTTGAGCACTCAAGAGTTGGCCACCTGATGCTCAAGAACATATGAAATGGCTGTTTGTATATGTGTGTGTTCTGCGTGTGTGTGTGTGTGTGTGACACAACCGGCCCGGCTATTCTCTGCCCTCTGAGTCTTTCTCAGTCCTGGTGTGTCTCTCTCCATCTGTTTGAATAGTGACAGTTCTCCCCCGCTGCCTACAGTCAAGAGGGCTGAACACCTGTGGAGGGGTGCAAACAAACACACACACACACACACACCTCAAGTTGTGATGCACTTCTCCACCTCTGAGTTGCCCCCATCTTTTTTCACTCTGCACTTCTTATTTACCTTTTTGGTAAATAAGAAGTTTGTACCTCTTGCTTTGTGAGTCCACGCTGTTGTCTGAATGTTTGTTGCTCCACTGTGTAGCAAATCACTTTCCTGGCTGGGTGGGTAATTTTCCATTGGCATTGGTGCTCTCATCCATGCAGTCTCTCAGAGTGCCGTGTTTATGAATTGACATCGTAATCACGCCTTTGCCACTTTCTCTCCATTTCCAGCGCCTTGGGAGGGGAGGCGGGAGGGTCTCGAGTTTATATGCAGATGCTGAAAAAAACAAAAAAAACAAAAAAAAAAAAAGACGGAAATCTGTGACAGACTGTTGCAAGAGGGCAGGAGAGGCAACAACAGAGAATAGTTGAGAGGCTGACTGACAGGTCGAAATTGAAATAGGAAGAAGAAGAAGAAAGGGAGACGGAGAGAGAAAGCACAGCTTGGAGTGAGGTTGAGCAAATTGGACGTATATTTTGTTGAATCACATTTAAAGATGTTATCTATTGCATTTTCATATAAATAAATGTTTTGAATTGTATGTTTCTGGCCTGTTTTGAATTAACAGAAGGACAGTTTCCACCTCTTCTTCTTCTTCTTCTCTTGGCATTTATCGTCTGTACCTGTCACAACAGAAAAATACCACAGCCCTCTTTTTCGAAGCATGCGTAGACCAAGTTTTTAATGTGCGCGTAAGAACTTCCTGTACAAACAAGAAAGTTGGTATTTGGTACTCACACCTTTACGCAATGAACAATACTAAATCTCAGTTGTTCTACACCCATCTGCTTGATTAAGTACAGGCTGATTTACCTACAGAAAGGGCCCCAGACGTGTTTGGTCAACCACATCCCTTTGAAAATCCTAGTAGCCTTAATGTAGTTTTTTTTGTGGACAAATGCAACAACAGGGAGATATTAAGATGAAAAACATCACAATGAGGTTAATACTGTATACTGAAATTATGCATCCCAGGGGGAAGGCATTTGGGAAAGCTTCCCAGCATGCATGGGGGCAATGGATTATGGTTGATTTTATGTTTATCCAATTGTATTTTACATTGTGTGCTACACTTCTATAAAAAATTATTATGAATTTGTTTTTTCATTGTTCCATGTTTTAGCAGTTCGATTATAACAGAAACACATGTGGCTTAATTATATCAAAATTAAAATTAAAGGCACTAAACAGTTCATCGTTAAAGTCATGTCAGTGACAACTGGGGGATACCCAACTGTTCAACTAAAGTTACATAGTCTTGCTTTAACAGATCATCTGGATCTCTTATAACAAACCACAGGCGCTCAGTGATGCAGTAGAGAAACAAGAGAAAATGAAGGTATTAATAACATAATGTCACAGAAATGATTACCTTGTTTTCCAAACAAAAACAGAAATGCACGTCTTTAGGAATGATAGTACATTTTATCAAGTATGCTGACATGGTTGACCGTAGAGTTAGGGTTTGTGTGTCTGTAATTTAAGAACTGGTTAGCCTTGATTACACCTGTGTACCACTGTTGATTTGTTGGTACATATACGGTCAGGGATGGTTCTAAATGTGGGCACATTCTCAAGCACAAGACAAACTGATTAATCAAGTTTTATGCGTACAAATTAGTGTACACATGGTTTAAGCACAGAACTATGCTGTTATGTGACATCATGAGGGAGGACCCAAACGCAGACCGTTGAGAAGGTTCAAATAGTTTATTTACCTTACGCGGGTACAAGGAAGGCAGGTAAACAGGAGGTAAATCCAGGAACTGAAGCGCAACACTAAACATACAGAGCTCACACAACATGGAGTAATGACTCAACAAAGACCAAAGCACAGAGACTGGTATAAGTAGAGACAGGACTAATGCCAGGGGCAGGTGAGTAAATGGGGAACAGGTGAAGAAAATCAAGACAGAAACATGAGGGCAGGAACACAGAGGAAACAAGAGACATGAAAATAAGACTCGAAACTAAACACAGATAGAAACAAAACTAAACCAAGTCCATGGTTCGTGACATATGCATACACAAGGTTGATAAATGAGGCCCCAGGATCTTGCAGATCACTCATTTTGAACAAGGATAGCTACATCTGTAAGAACGTGTTGAAGGTGAAGAACAAACATGAAATATTAAAAATGTCTTGTTACATAAAATTCTGATAGAATTTGAAGTTGTGAAGGGCAAGGTTGTTTTCTTCTGTTTGGTGCGATTCTGAAAGCACAGTTTCCATTCCCAATGGGAGGGCAGTTGGATTACCTTTGTTTTCCAAGTGCGCCACGCCACTCCTAGCTGCTGCAACTGAGCCTTTAGTAACAACCCCAGCTTTGTTAGCTCTTCTTACATTCAAACTTGTTTTCGTCTGTCCTGCATTCTCCCGAGCCTCTGAAGCTGCATGATGAAATACAGAGGTAGCGGTGTTGAGATGCAGAGGCAATGGGAAGGGGATTAAAACCTTCATTATGTGACACTGTAAAGAGCAGATGCCTTTTGATGTGAAAGCAATTGGCTCATACAGTATTGAACAGCAAAAGGAATGGAGGAATAATCATACATATAATGTCTCACACCCAGATGTGCACAGTTTCACATGTGTGCATGTGAAAATTTCATTTCCTCTCACCTAAACTTCCTCACTCTGTCTGTCTCTTTATGTCTCTGTCCTCTCCCTCTCAGCTGCCTTGTTTCTGACTCACTCCCTGTAAACACAGTGCTTTATTGTTTACAACAGGATAGAAACTCTTTATTTCCAGGATTAAAGTTATTACCATCCCCACTTTCACAACATGGGTCATGATTTCTGTCTTTTTTACTTTTTCCACTCCTCTCCCAATGTCATGGCCAAAGTGGCAGAGAATTCAAGGTCTCATTGAACAAATACAGTTAATAAAAAAGGGCATTTAATAGAAGAGAGGATTTGAGCTGGTAGCAAGAGATTAGGATGCAGTGTTTTACTGGGCAATTCTCTCAGTCATTCTCTGTCCCTTCTATTCCATCTCCTGGGTTTATGGACAGGAAGGTGTCCATAAAGTCACATGGGTGAGCGGACGCAGGATGGAAGTGTGTGTTTTCTGAGTGTGAGTGTGAGGTTGGATGATATGTGTATTTGCTTGCCTTGGGGTTCAACAGATGCAGGTTTTTCAAGGCTGATACCAATGGTGCTTTTTTATCTGAGATTCGATGTCCTTAAAACTTCTATTTAATGTGTTTAACATTTTGGACAAGGGGGTCAATTAAATTGTGTGCATTTGTGCATAACAGTATCTGGCCAATGGCAATGAATTTCAGTTTTGTCAGGGTTAAACCTGCAATAACTGATTTCCTTGGTCACTTGGGGGCAGTGGAAACAATGTGTGAAGATTGCCATATCATGACCATTTAAATTGATATGGTGTTAGCAAACAGTCATTAAATTACACATCCAGCTGCAGAGAAACACTATTATTCATTTGGAGCCGTGTTTGTGTCCACCTGGTCCTATATTCACTCTCTTTTAGCTCAGTTTTTGATCTCTACCATCTCCCGAGGGAAATATCTGGCTCTTTTATGGCTAAATGCTCCACTATGCTCACAAGCTAGTCGCTAGCAGCAGCTAGTCTGCCGTTTGGTGCTGAGCAGGTAGGGTAGAGTGGGTTTTTAGAGATTTTTAGCTGAAAACAACTGCCTGCTGAGAGAAATGAGTGAACCAAAACAGTAAAGTTGTGGGCCAAACAACTAAACAATGAGCTGAAACTCACTATAAAGCTCTGTATAGGGTTATTGGCGATTATAGGAGAGATTAAAAGCTTCTGAAGCAGCAAGCGGGTATTGTGTGACAAAAAACTCAGCTGAAAGAGGATAACTACCATTTAAATATATCAATTTATATTTGTGTTTGCAGGAAGTGCAGATATGATCAGTTATAACAACATCAGTACAAATTGCAGAGACATATCAGCTATCAACCTTGTTGTCATGGCCATTGAATGTTATATTGTATCTCACTATATAACTGTAATGAAAATGTGTCCTGCCCTGTTTGTGCTGTTGTTGTTGTTGTTGTTTGATATTGGTGTCACAACTGCATCCTACTAATTCCTTGGAGCCCAGCTTTGCCACATTCAGCTCAACTGCATGCATGGTTATGGTCGTTACCAGCACCAGCTGCCAGGGGCAACGGGCCGGCTCTGCGGGATTGGAATGCACCCGTGTGTATGTGTGTGTGTGTGTGTGGGTGTGTGGGTGGGTGGGTGGATGGCAGGCAATCTGTCGCTTGTTTACACTTTATATATCACTCTCTGGGTGCTGTAAATCTCCATTGGTGTCTGTCCATGACCATCTCCCTTCTTGTTGGATTACATCTGCTTTTTTCTGTCTTCTTGTCCCGCTGTATGTGTATCATACTATAAATCACTATGTGGCAAACAGTAGCTTCTTCATATGATGCCTTTTTGTGAGCCAGCGCTGGATCACTCCCCCTTCTGACATCCGTTAAACTTTGAAAGCCTGCGAGAGTAAAATCACTATTGATTTGCGTAATGGAAGGCATGCTTCTCCTATGGGTGTGGTGATGTCACGAGATGAGACAGAGACAAACGCACAATCTCTTCCTGCTAGCTGCCTGGAAACGCCACCTATATTATCGATCTATCACTTAGGTGTCACTTTTTCCACAATCGATCCGTCCACCTGAAATCTGGCTGACGACCAGAAAATGGCCGGAAATTAAGACGGAGAGGGAAACACTTTTGATCCAGACTGTTAAATATCCCATGCCTCCTTAACAGGTACACTTCACAGGTCATCAGTAGGCCAGGGCTGTTATTATGAATAGCTTGCTTCGCTTATGAAGCATCAAACGACAGCGATGGCTCCAACAGAAAAATCAATGCCTTTCCACCCCCATCGGGCGAGTAAAAGCATTTTCTATCCTGCTTTTCAGCAGCATTTATTAATCTTTCAGCAGCTGACTCTTGTCTCCCTCTCTATCTTAACATCTGGGATGAGGCTTAAGTGGTTATTAGCTCCCTTCACCCCCCTACCAGAAAAAATGAAGAGCTCACTGAAACCAGATCTTTTGCTTTGTAGGGGCAGAGAATTGAGCTTTTGTCATAGATGTGGATGGATGTAGATTGTTTGCTAATTGATCTAATTTTAGTATTGTACTTAGTGAGGACAGGCAATAGGGAATTGCCACATTTGTGTTCAGTAAAAAGTTTTTTTAATAGGAAAAGTGCAAATAAATATAGCTGCTGTCTTGCCGTTGGCGCCATGAAGAAAATAAAAAGGCTAATGAATATTCAAAAACGTTTCTGGCTTTGTCTGTCAGCTTGTCCAAACTAACTCGAACACTTGTATATTGGGAGATTTTCCAACCCCCTCTGCTCCTCTTGACAATCCATTGATAGAGGCAACTGGAAAGGTCTTGGAAATATTGTGCTCAATTTGTCAAGTCTTCTCAGTTGTGAAGGAAGGCAGAAGAAGGAGAGAAGCGTTTAAGAGTGTCTGGCTCTAGGCCCAGACAACGGGCTATGGGCTGTTTGTCTAAGTTGTCTGATTCAGCCGTTGATGGAGGTATTATTTGCAGTTGGAGTAAGCATGAGTTGCAGCAGATTGTGTGGAATACGAGAGATTTTCTCAGCTCCTGGCTCATGGGTAGGGCTAAGAGACGAAATAATCCCTCGACAAGTGCAATATGAACGAAATCCTCGATGGGGAAAATCCCATGTTTACTTGGACATACAATTCCACCACCTCCATTACTGCTAAAGCTTTTTTCGGGAATGGACATGGTGTTTTTTTCTAATGATTCTTTCCCCTCAGACCAGTGCTGTTTGATATATACCAATTTGAGAAGGAGTGTGGAAATTTATGAGCCAGAGACGGCAGGTCCATTTGCACTTGTGGATATGAAAAGTCTCTCTCTCTCTCTCTCACACACACACACACACACACATCCTTGTATTGCTATCCATCTGAGGGTTCTCCACTGACACCTACACTAATTGTAACATCGCTCAAAACATACATCCTAATCTTCATAATAACACAAGGATCTGACGCAAATATTTGCAACCACATCCCCATCCTCAATGTGTACAATTCATTTGTTCATTCATTTGTTTTCTAAAACAGTGGTTCCCAACAGGTCTAGCCTCAGCATCCAAATGTATTTCTCCTCAGCGTTTTGGTCATGGTCGACACCTATGCTATCATAACACCTGGTCAACTTAAAAAAGAAGAAACCTATTGAACACAAACAGTATTGCAACAAGAAAGTACTATTAAAAGTAATAAGTGATATTAAAAACATTTCAACAGCATTTTCAATAGAACTAATTTAGACTTCTAAAAAATAATACAGGGAAAAAAATACATTTGCTTTGCTAAAAAAAAAAAAATAGAGAGTAGAAAAGTTCGATTCCCGGCTCCTCCATCTACCTGTCCACATGTCGAAATGTCTTTGGGCAAGACACTGAACCCTAAGTTGCTCCCGATGGAGGCCAGCACCTTACATGTCAGCTCCGCCGCCATCGGTGTGTGAATGGGTGAATGAGGCCAATCTGTAAAGAGCTTTGGGAACTGTTATTCACTCTCTTAGCGCTATATAAGTGAAGTCCATTTACCGTTTCTTCTGCAATGGTTTAATGGCACCTGACTGGAGAATTAGTGCCACCAACTGTTTATCTCAATGTGCCCAACTTCCACTATTCACATTACAATAGTGGATGGAAATGTACATTAATTTGCATTGTCTTTTGCTGATTTTCTGCAATTTGGTTAAAATTTGCACTGGATTTTGATGGAAACTTGACTATAGAGATAACTTTAATGTGATATCTTTCCTCCAATGCATTTGTAGTGTTGTAGTCGGTTGTACACACAAACAAATGTATTAGTTAGGTGTTAAAAATGAAAAAAAGACAGATTACTTTCCCACCTACTGCACACTTTGCTAATTGCTGTGTGAAGTGGGAGTGATTGTCTGATTGTCAGTTTTGGAAAGTTACAGATATTGTTGGAAGCAGCGCTCCCAATTCCAACGTTGGAAAAGTGTAAGGAAGGGGATTTCAGATGGTGTTCAACCATCCGACAAGCACTTTGGTTGAAGCATACCGACACCTTCAGAATTCACTCCACCAGTTAAAAACAGCTGCTCTAAAAGAGAGAGCATACTAATCAGTTTAGTGCATTCACCTCCACTTTTCCATTTCTCTATGCTGTTTCCAAGCACACTAATGCTGCTCATTTCTGACTCTATTTGATATTATTACCAGGATAATGAATGATTATACCCGTGGTGAACCCCCTCAAAAGTAATTTTCATTCATTGTGAAATGACAACTAAATCTAGCTATTCTGTTATTTCAGACAGTGAGCCTCTCGATCACTAGCTCATCTCTTCTTCTTTTTTTTTTTTTTAGCCCATCTGTGCCAAATGTGTTGTTTCACTCTAAATGATCAAAAATCAAGTTCATGTGCTTATTTGGATTAACCACCATGTGCACACTGGCATTTGCCAAATGTGACAGGCAAGTCTGAATTTGCTAAGTGTGAAGCAGCAGGAATATTTTCTTCACATGCCCCTGTGAAGTTGCTGCTTGTTTTTTAAATAGCATGCTCTGCTAGGTCACTGCTGTGTTGTTTATGTTACTGTGGCTGTGGCAGCAGTGACGTGATGAGGATTGCGAGGGTGTCTGGGGAGCGGCGGCTGTGCTCTCAGTTTAAATGCTGCAGGGCCCCGGGGATGGACGCTCACGCTCAAAGTGTCTTTCAATGTCGGGCAGGACAAGGTGTTTTGTTATTGGACGACTAAAAATAAAAACCTCTGACCTTGACTAGCCGCTGATGACAGAGTGAAGAAGAGAGGTGATGAGAGAGATAGTGAGTGTGTGTGTATGTGTGTTTGTGTGGTTTTGTGTGCTTGACAGAGAAATAGAGAGAGACAGGAAGTGAGGGCGGATGAGGAAAGATCGTAGAAGTAAGCATTAGATGTGGCAAGAGGTGAACAGATGGAGAAGTCATGAAAGGGAATACATTGTAGAAAAAGGGTTAGAAACATGATAATTGAAAATAGATACTGTATATCAAAGAATTGTGAGACCTCATAGATTTGCAGTTTTGTTGCATTATTTTCACATGAACCTGAAAGTGAGGCTGTCCAATCTAATGCAGAAAAGAATACATCTTTTCCTCTCCACTTTGGGCTGTCATCCACACTAAGCTAGCATTTTTCTATCTTGAAATGCCCTCCAGAGAGGAAGAATTTGAAAATGCTAGTCTTTGTTTATATACAAAATATAAAAAATATGTCAGTGGAATATAGGCTTTGATGTGTTTTTATAATGGGACTGCAACACCAATGGCATATTTGAAAAATCTGCAAACATTACATTCAATGATAAACTCACTGTACACTACCTGCCCAGCAAACATCAGGCAGCTGGGCAGGAAGAACCATATATGTCCCTCAAGAGTTGTGGAGAACAAAACAGAGCTAGGGGAGTGAGTGTTGGACAGAGAAACGACTCCAAATAAATGCTAAAGTCTGCTGGATGTGTAAATTGGCCTCTGTTTGCTAGCATATTTGCCATATCAACTTTATGAGGTCATTGTTGTGTTTACAGCTTGTTGTGCTGCTAATTTAGGTCAAAGGTACAGCAACTAAAACACTTGGTTAAGGTCGGGGAAAGATTGTGGTTACGGTAAAAATAAATAAAAAGCGAATAGGTCAGACACAGCACACAAACTCTAGTCTCAAGCACAAAAGTCAGACATACTACATGGCAATCCACCACTCTGACCACCACACCCTTACTTTCTGTGTCTTTACATAAAGGTCACAATACTTCCTGCACTGGTTTGCAGGAATTGCATTAAACTACAACCTGCAGAATATGAATGTAATTTTACAACTCGTACACTTTCTGTTGCTAGTGATCGCTAGAGGGCCTGTTGTTACTACGCAGTTACTGTGTTTTGTTACTACTCAGAGAAGGGAAGGCAGCTGATCAACCAGGCAGCCATAGAGCTAAGATCACACTCAAATACACATTCAAACACTGATGCTTCTGCTCTACATACACACTCTGGGCCTGTACAGCCTGTACTTGTGTTCCCAGCACTGTGCAGGACAGGTGGCATGAGAGGGAAAGTACAAAATATATTTAAAACTTGACTGACAGCGCCAGAGGGAATGCACAAAAGACAGCAAGGGAATAGAAGTGAAATATGGAATAATGTAAAAGGAGTGTATGGCAGAAAGGGAGAGAAGTGGAGTCTATACAATACCAGGAGGAACACATCAGCAGTGAATGTGCTCTTCATAGTTTTTTTCATGTTACAAACTGTAGTAGCCTATTATATATAGTGGCTAATACAGCCTTCAAAGTAAAAAAAACTGGGTTACTGTGAGTTGGAGGGACTGTAATGATGTCATCTGTCTCCCGTCGTCAGTGACAGGAAAATAAATTTGCCATGGAGCTGTTTACGAAGGCTGTACAGATGTTGGTTAAACTTTTATGGCTCTTGATTAACATCAAAAAGATTCATTGGATCCACTGCATCTTTTCTTCATCTGGTGTTTGTGAGTTTGTGTGCAGACACCGTGCTGACGTGTGTCTAATTGTGTTTGCGCACGCCTCAACATTGATATGTCATAAATTGAACCAGCAAGGCTCTTGTCATTTTTAATAATGTACATCAGTGGCTTTGCAACATGAACTCATGGGAACAATGCAGCAATACATGTTTGGGTTTTGGCGACACGCTGCAGAGTAACACAATTACCGTCCTTCCTGTCCCTCTCCACACAGCCAATCACGTCATTTCCACTCCAGTAGCACATTATTACAGCACATTGTCAGCTGCTTGTTGTTTTTGCCCTCTTTTTGACATCTTTGGAACATTAGAAACAATCTTTCATTAAAGATGAAACACCTGTCAGAGCAGGGAAACATCTACACTGAGCTGAGTCAAAGGGGAATTTATACTCCAAAGCGAGGACATTTAAAATGTTTGGAGGCTAAATGGAGGATTTCTCTCTCTGGACTGTCTGACCATGTGATGTGACTAATGTCAGATTAAAGTTCAGCACAAGAAATTCACCAGGAAATGATTATATTAGCAAGAAATCTGAAACCAGTCCATTAGTTTGTGTTTATCTAAAAATGTAATGTGAGGCATGCTGAACTGCCTCATTGTCCTTGCACTGTAGCAGTTTTTTTCTGCAAATACAGATAAACAAGGGTCCTGTCCTTGCTCTCAGTCATCTCATGGGAGGGACAAAACAGCAGAAAAGTGCTGAAGCAAATGGGCAAGCATCAACTGCGCAAGCGACCACTAGGCTAATTGGCCGGCTGTGAGCGTTAATGTGAAACTGTGCGGTTCTCCTCCTTTTCTCCAACGAAGACAGCAGCCCCCCTTTTGTAATGGAATTAATTTGAAAAATAGAAAATGGCCTGGTTTGAGAATTAAGGAAATGTGATATGTGGTCTACAGTAATTAGGGCCTACAGAGTGAAGACTGTAAGTGCTTAGTGCGAGACTATTCCCATGTGGACCAGCTATAATTATGATGGGATTTCTGTCTCTTCTTCCTCCCTATGATGAAAAGGTTTTATTGTTCCACTGCTTTAAAAAAAGGAAGGGAAAGGAGGGATCAGCATCGGTTGATGAAAGGAAGCGCTCTGAAAAATGCCGCCACCGCAAAAAGAGCTTCACTTCATCTCAGTGCAGCACCATCACTCTCCCACTTTTTGTCTTTCCTCTTCCTCCTTTCTCCCGCTGCCTTTAACTCCTGGAGACATATAGTAGAGCTGCGTCAGAAGCCATATAGAAAATTCACAGGAAGGTGTATAAAGGTTTTTCGTCAGTGCATTGTGATCTCCTGGGATGCGCTCCACAATGGGTGTCAGTGCTGCTTAGAACGAGACAGCTGAACGTCGTGTTGTTTTGCTGAGCTTTCAAGAAATGTTTGTGTGAGTGCGCGGGTTTATGTGTGTCTGAGCTGCTCTGCATTGTTGTACACCGCTTTTGGCCGACAGCCTGCTGTTTCTTATGGGATGTGGCATTTCCCGCTGTGGTGTCTGTTTCAGAAAGAGCATCCCGTATCCGGTCTATTTGCCGTCCCACTGCATAAAAGAGCCAAAGTCAGGGAGAACTTCACCAAAGCCTGACAATGCCTTCTGAATTCAAAGCCATAGTTCACACTGCAATCAGAACAAAAGCCCCAATGCTTGACAAACTACACTACCTATAACCCTTTTCATGAGTACAGGGTAAAAGAGACAGCAGCAGTCAGCCGGTCTGTACCAGCAGGCTAAATAGCATCTGGACCAGAGCAATGTTTACAGAGTATATTATAGTGACAAGCATCATTAAACAGAATCCATAATGGAGTCCGCCACCTGAAATGACAACTCTTTAATATGTAGCCATTACTGCTACTGGCTCCAGTGACTTACAGCGTCCTCTCCTCTATGTATGCATTTCAAAAGTGTTTCTAATGACATTTTTCTTTGGCATTGCTGCAGCCGAGCGTAACGTACCGTTGATCGGATGTATCACAGAAAAAAAGTGAACAGAGTTAGATGTGGTTTGCGACAAAGTGCTCATGAAAGACACAGGGCAAGCTCCCTGTGAAAAATGTACACTTGCCAGGGGTGCTTAGCATTTCAAACAAAGACCAGGGAGTGCTGGAGTGTCAGTTTGCCTTGCTCACAAACACACATATGCACAGAGGCTTTTATGTAGTGGAAAGCAGGGTATAAATAATCTAAATATGATGAGGGAGATGGTTAACAGAACAGAACTAAAAGGGTTCATGGGTCCATTCACTCTTCGTAGATCGTAATGAGAGGATGGATTCACTGCCAGAGATATACAGTATTTCTCATTGTGAGGTGGAATTATAAGCCATAGAGATAATATATGTATGTGTGCACTGTTATTCCTACTTAATTTACCTGCACCCACATATTTTATTCTGGTTTCATAACTGGTCTGGTTTTTGAGTCAAAGGCTGGAGAACAGAGCAGTGTTCTGATATTCCCTAGTGATGCACAACGCTGGCACGCTATTTTTGGTTAAACATGAGATGTCATTCTTTTTCTCACACCCCCATCAGACCACACTGATGTCGGAAAAGTGACTAGCATATAATTACTTCTGAGAGAATGTGTCACTTTATGTGTGATTTTCCTTACAAATCGTGCACTTTGACGTTGACTTGTGAGAAAGATCCTTACAAGCCGGGTTGCTTTGCAAACAGCTCTATAATAAGTGTGTTTTACTTCATATTTTACATTCATCTCAAACAAGGTAGCTTTTAAACAAGGTGTCCTTGCAACACCTGGTATGTTCACTCTGCTCAGTTATCTAGGTTAAATCAAATCCATTTTATTTGTATAACATATTTCATACTCAAGTAAACTCAATGTGCTTTACAGTAAAACATAAAAAACACATATATAAAATGCTCCACATAATTACCCCTGTCCTACTCCTACTACAGCACCCACACATGGACACACACTAACTACCAGAAGCCTGAGAGACAGAAAAGCAATGTTTTAAGTGACCAAATGCACATTCACCTGACTTAGTTTTAATTCTAGGTACATTCAGGAGACACATGCTTGATGATCTGAGGGATCTGATTGGACTATAGCCAGTGAGCAGGTCAGAAATACATTATATTTAGGAGCCATACCACTTAGGGCCTTGTAAACAAGAAGTAATACTTTGAAATCAATTCTATACTGTACCAACAGCCAGTGAAGTGTTTTCAGTACAGGTGTAATGTGTTGTATTTCTGTCCCGCAAAAAGGGCATTACAGTAATCTAATCTGCTGGACCAATTTTTTCGGAGTCAGAATGAGACAGGAAGCTCCTGAGTTTGGAAATATGTTTTAAATGGTAGAAAGCTGGCTACTTAATAGCAGTGATGTGACGCTGGATGTTAAGCTTAGCATCAGTAATAACACCCAGGTTTCTGACATGCTCACCGTGCTTTAGAGAAAATGATGATAACATGGAGACTCTTAATCTCCTGCCTTCGAACTTTTGCGCCTACTATCAGAATTTCATTTTATTTGTTGAATTGTAGAAAGTTTTGAGACATCCAGTGGTTGATGTCATCAATGCATCTGACAAGCTTATTTACAGGACTGAGGTTGTCTAAGGCAAGTGAGACGTACAGCTGTCTATCATCAGCCTAGGAATGGAAGGATGCGTTGTGATTCTGTACAAGATCACACCTTTCCGAAAGGCTTGTTGGTGTAAAGTGGGAGCGTGATTGATAGAAAACTCCACATATAGCCGTATTGTCACCTGCTGGTTTGTGAGCCAACCTGTTACGTATCTGTCATAAGTGCTGATGATTGTGATGGCTTTGTAAATCAGAATGAATGGCTGTTTTAATTAAGTGAATAGTGTGCCACTTTGTATTCAGGTTTTCAGGTGAGTGTGGTTTTACTGAAGGGCTTTGCTGTAGACTGTGGTCGTTCTTTATTGAAATGGTCCGTGATATAACATGACATTTTAGATTGGAAATTTAAATCCGTGCTTGAAGTGAGATCCAATTTCCACTGAATCAGAACAAAGACACCGTACACTGCCCAGCTGGAACACAACGTGAGAGTACCTGTACTAATTAAGCACTTCATACTTCAAAATCACTCCATGTAGCATAGCAGGTGCCAGCCAGAGAAGTCACAGCAGTCGTCTACAGCTGCTTAACTTCTCTTTAGCCATTTACCTGTGGCCACAGGAGATCAATCTCAGGGATCTGAGCCCTGACTGCTGCGATAAAACCTCTCTTGGTGTGAGAGCTATGACTTTGACCCTCCGTTCATAGTCTGTTGAGCGTTCTGTCTCACTTCTCGTCTTTTCATCACGTCTGAAAAGAGAGGAGGATGGGGTGGTATTTATCTCCTCGGGGGACAGATGAGGGCTTTTGTGCCGGGGGTTGGTGACACGCTGTGGGACCGAGGGACACGCCTGCCCGATGCCTTATCAGATCAAACACGTCCTCCGAATTACCGCTCTGGAAGCAACAAGCGGCCTGTTTTAATACTCCCCTGCCTGACCAGTAATTGATTACTGATGGCTGGTGGGTCATTAGAAAACAGGAGAAGATGGACGAGGCCGTTAGGCACAGGAAAGGAGAGAAATGTGCCCGATTGCTGTTTTATGTAGACATCACTACAGACGGCCACAAAACAACAGTGAAGGGTATTGTGAATGTGACTCAGATTGATGTAATGCAGTAAAAGCACTTCAAAGGACAGCATTAGCTTTATTGGAGGAGAAATATCTTTTTATTATTATTTTATGGCCTTTTTGTTTTGTGTGATAGTCAACAAAGAGTCACAGAGAGGGAATGACATGGGCTCTGACCTAAATCACTCCCAGAGGAGCAACTTCTAGCTGTATAATGCTGCTGCTAGAGGCAAACTTATCTGTCTTTAAGTAAAGCCCACACGTGAGAGTTTAGTGTGCGTCATTTTTATGAACTCTTTGTGATGTTAACCCTTAAATGGACAAGGACAATAAGAAAATGAAGTTCTCATTTGGCAGCTCATATTCAAAATATGACTTTTATTTTTCATTTTACAATTTGTACTACTCAGGATGTGTTGCCCAAGTATAGTAAATATTGGGAAAAAAAGTTTTGGTAATAACTTTTAAACATTCTATAAAAAATGTTTGTGTGGCCATAAATAGTGGAAACACTCGAAGCTCAATCAACATCTGCACAGTGGAAGGTGAGGAAAGCAGTTCTGAGCATTCTTTTCACATCATTTACATATGATGGAGGTCTGTCCATTGCACATCCTGCATCAACCTTTCTCTGAATGGCATACAGATCCTATACATGCATTTCCATGAGAGCCGCCTTATGCCACGTTTAGACCGACTTTGGCTTTGGGCAAAAACAAAACGTAGCTTCCTCATTCATTTAAATGGAGCCAGTCAGGTGACACAGTGGGGGTGCCAACACAGAGGGATCTGGCAAAAAACAATAAGGGTCATCCGGTAAAAAAATTTAACCTTGCTCAACTTTTGCTGCAACGCAACGTTCATACATTTCGTATTTCAACTGTTTACCTCATGACGAAAGCCAAAATAGCTGCCGCTGTGATAACTTTCCAGAGTTTTAAAATCCTGTCTATTGAGTGAGTATTGAGTGTCTCTGCAGCCTTGGATCAATTTAATCAATATTCAAATTTTATCTTCTATTTATTTCTTGACTTTAAACAACAAAACTCTAAGAGAATTCTATTTCTTTTTATTGCTTCATTTTGCATTTTGGACAACAATGTATAAAAAATTCAAGACTTTTTTCACATCAGCATAAACTATCAGTCTAAAAAAGCAGTACTTTCAAAATAAAATATCTTTAAAACACTATAAACTGCAAACATATCAACACACCTACTTCAGGATTGGTGACGTTTTCACTGCAAGCAGACAAGTTGAATCAAAGAAACTATGTAACCAGTTGATCCCAGATTGAGGGCATCAAGTCACATGACTACAGTTTTTGAATCAATCCCCCAATCAGTGTTTCCCACTGAAACTGAGACACTTTAATTTAGGGTCCCCCCTACAAATGTCAACATCTACCAGGTTACAAAATAATATCTTGTTCTTGTCGCACTGTTTAAAGACCTGCAACTTTTCTTTGCTCTATCATTTCAACACTACTCACGGTTTTAAAAAGTAGAGGGAATCTAGTGGAACCGAAACCCGTGGGTTTGTTTGTGGCCGTCCTCTCCTGCTCACCTGCAGTATTACTGGCTAGTTCATCAGGTGCTGGTAACATCTACCGCTCCAGTGTTGTTCCACCTGGGAGGTTGACGATGTGCCATTACTGCAACAAAGCTTCTCTTGGGTCCATTACACCCACCGAACTATGGACACGAGCATACAAAAACACACACACACCTCTACTGAGATGCTTTAAAAGTCCCTGGAGAATTGGCTGTGATTATTGTGGTTACCGTGATTGCTATCATCGTCTCCCATCATGGCCATTATCAGTGGAGCATTTCACTATGCGCTCCTTTCAGCTCAGCGCTCTGTTTACCCTAATGTGAGCTGGGGGGAACATAGCAGAGAGGTGCCTTCCATAAACACCTTGTTATCTTTCACTCCTTCTCTAATTTTCTCTCCATTCTATCACTCTCGCTCATTTCCCCATCTCTCGATGGGCTGTGTGGGGCTGCGGCTATCCGGCTGAGATGGAAAAAGGCACAGGTTGTATATTGCGTGTTTGTTTTGGAGGCTCATTGCTGTTTGTTAGCCAGCATCCAAAGTTGTGCTGATGCTTGCTTTTGCTGCAGTTGTAGTTGCTCAGTAGTTTTTTTTTTCTCCCACCACCCCCGTAACAAAAAGATGGCTTGAAGAGGTGCCAAAAAAGTGGGATGTAAATAATTTCTGCCAGTGGTGCCCACACATTTCTGCTCTTTGGCTCCAATTTTTTATTATCCATGTCTTTCTTTGCTCTCCCTCTCATCTGTGTGAGGCAGCCTTAGCCAAAGCACTCAGTCAATTCTGCACAAATGGGATTCTTACATTCCAAATAGAGAAGATTGAAATACGGAGGCACGTATTTGAAGGGTGTTAAACGTGTCACCCACTTAATGCTTCCTTAAACACAAAAAACTGAGAGATTCCAAGTTATATTAAAACTTGATTTCCTGGAGTTCAGTCTCCAGCTGCGCTGTCAGGCATAGGCAATAACATCCTTGGTGCTTTATTGCTGGTTAAATACATGCAACTTTGACCTGGATCAAAAGTAAGCTAAGCTTCCTTGCTCGCATATCTGTGATTTTATGAGCAGCAAAGCCTGAGTGATTCCTGAGTCATGCTTACTGACAGCTCAGAGGAAGAACCAATCACATGCGTCTGTTATTTGAGGCTGAATCCTGTCATGTGTTTGCTGCAAAACTTATACAAACCCGGTGGAAGTTTGGCACATGAGTGGGTGGACTTGTTTCACATGGTCCGGATGACTTGTGTGTGTGTGTGTGTGTGTGTGTGTGAGTGTTTGAGTCACACCCCACAGTGGCATTTCATCAGACTGTGATCTGTCATGTTATCCCCCTGTCAGTCCTCGAGACACGCAAGTCAGAAGGAGCCGGATGTGTTTGTGAATGTTTCATTGTGAGAGGTGTGAATCTGTGGTGCCACAGATAATGCCTGGCTTGTGTCGTTGTGTCGTTGCCTCGTGCTGTCTGAGCTGCTGTTTCCTGCACACACACACACACACACACTCGCAAACGCACGCACACACACACACACA